>CM075855.1:38718280-38728280 GCA_037975125.1 Latrodectus hesperus
TGCGTTACGTTAGTAGTCAACATTACTTAGATTATTATACGAAGATATTAGAAAGAAAACTATAATATTAATGTCTCTAAATTGAAAAAAAATTCTTAAGATCTTTCATTAATACATTTCACAAGCAACATTCTGAAGTCTAGATCTTCCTGTTACAGTTGTTGGCTATCAATATTGCTGTTGTAATATTTGTATAACTTTGGAATTTTGATTTAAAATGTCGATATCCATATATCCATGTTGTAGCACAGTTATTCAATATCAAGTAAAAAGCAAACCTTTTTTTTATCAGTTTCCTGGTGTTGTACGTAGGGTAAATATGGAGTACAACTCCACATGTTAACAAGGTAATACCTCATCGCTTAGCAACATGTATCCTTAAGTTTATTATCAGAAAATAAAATTCATGAAAGACAATTCACTGATGAATTATGTCTGTTTGGAGTAGTTTGTCATATGTAATTTATATTCTTGTCTTTCAGAAGATAAGTAATGTCAGGAGAGTTATTAATGAGCCACCAATAAAGATTTTTTCGTGAAAAGAAAATATCGAGATAAATATTTTCTATCATGCAGTCCAGCTTGAATATTTCTTAGTAGCAAAATATTTTATAAGTACGTATCATTTCTATTTTTTTTTATTCCAGCATTCAGATTTTTGAATTAATAAATTGAGATTATAAAGACGTTTTAAACTAAAGTTTTTACCTATGTATGTAAAAATAGATATCAGTACCCCATTCACGTATGTGTGCTTGGATTACAAATTCTTAAATAATAAAAAGATTAAAACATGATTTATTTTATTTAATATTTATTTTGTTGGCTGAGAGAGAGAGAGAGATCCGAACTCATGTGGGAAATTTTTCGACTCATTTCTTGTATCTTCATTAAAAATTTACTAACAGTAAAGCTTTCTTTTCAGAAGATTACTTTCTGTAAATAAAGCAGTTCCAAGAATTTTAAACAAATTTTTAATCTTGTCTTATTTGTTTTATAAGTATTTGATTTCAGACAGAATAAAATTGTGATGAATATACTTCATTTAGAAGAAAATATTTTGCACAAAATATTCGAACATAACAAGAATATTTTCTCACAGAAATGTAATTAGAATACCCTAAAATTTATAACTTACATGACATAGAAACTCAATTAAGTGCAAGCATCAATGGGGCATAAAATATAAATAAATATACATTTGGTTTTAACTTCAACTATTCACCGGACTCTTGTATTCCTTTTTAAATAATTTATGCTTTCACCGTGTAGTAAATAAAAGCACATTCTTAACATAATATTTTCATACCAAATATTTTAATTAAATTTTAAACAGTCATGATTTTTAGTAAAAATTGACAAATAATATTACTTGTAATGTATCTTAAAATAATATTTAATGAGAAATTGTGACACCCATAAAGTACAATAAGTTGAAAAGAAGTGATATTCCCACAAAAGCAAAGAAAGCTATATTTTTAACAATTAAAGTAAACAAAGATTGTAACAAACTTATTGCAAGCTGATTTACAAATTTATTATAAAATGAATTTTATTTGTATTATTTGAACAAGAAATCCTTCAGTTACAATTTTATTCTCTCATTTATTAGATTAATATTTATTTTATGATACATATTCTTGATAGTATTTGAATTCTTACAAATAATATTATAAATGTATATAAAAGGTATTTGGGTATTAGAGGTTATAATAGATGAATGGGAGGGATTGTTGCTTTAATTATAGTTTATGAAATGAAGTTAACTATATTCCTTTTGATAATTTTTTTTTAATTTTCTCTTTAAAATCTAGGAAAAAAGGCAAGATTTCAATTGAAATTTCAAAAAGTAATTATCTTTGAAATCCCGAGAAGATTATTTTATGGAAAGAAACAAATTTCAAGACCATAATCGATATAGACTATAGATTAATCTTTTTAATTTAAGGAAAAATAATAAAGGAATGCAATGTTTAAGTGTCTTTGTATTAGTCAAAATGTATACATTTTGAATACAAAAATTACTATAACTGTATCTATAATATATATGTAGTAATTTATATTCTAAAGAGGATTTTACTTTATTTTGTTTTGCTTTATAGTTTTAATAATTAAAACAAATTAGTTGAGTCAGAAAATTTTATGATCAAAATAAAGTAGAGAGTAAATTTTTTTGTTTAAAGTATACAATTAAATATTTTTGAAAAAAGAACTGTTGAAAAAGATTTAATTTTTTAATACTTAATGAAGTCTCATATTTTTTAATAAATACGGGGAGTGTAAATAATGGTATAACTATTTTCATTCAGTAGTAGTACTTCTTTTCTTCTAGCTTTTAAATTTATAAGCAACCATTTCCTGCAAAAATTTGCAACTATTTTTACGTAATATAGTTTTCTCTTTCGCTTCAAATACAGTTCATTCTAGTAAATTTATTTTAAAAATTGCCATCTTTTATCCTAAAGCCTGCTTCTTTTTCAACATGAAGTTACGATCATATTATTTTTAAAATACATTTGATCAAGTATATTCGTTTGAAAAATTTATTGTAATGATATGAAATGCTGAAAGGAAAAGAGATTCTGAAAGAGAAAATATCTCACTTAAGTAAGAAATAATCATATATTATTAGCAGAAAATTATCATTATTAGATAACACTTAATAAAAAGAAGTATTTTAAAATTAGATCGACAATACTTTGCCAGTTATTATAAAATATCTAGCATTAAAAATGGGACACCTAATATATTTTTTAAATAGTTTAATCTAATATGATAATAACAAATAAGGACAAAAGGCAACAACTATTAGATTACTGTATGTAAATAATATAAAAAGAATTTATAAGGAAACTAATTAAAATAAATTAATATCAAACCAAATAATTTACTCGTAAAACAAATTAAATTCAACAAATAAATACAATTAAGTTTTATTATTCGAAAACAGTAGTGTAGTCTGAAAACATGTTTTATTAAACTAATATAATTTATTTGAACTCAATAAATTTTTGCGGTCGAATATCAAAATATTTAAGACATTTGATGATTTAATTATTTCTTCTAAGAATGAGGAAACAATTATATCTTCCTAAGTGATATTGTCTTCGAGGAACCAAAATTATAAAAAAAGACGTAATTATAAATAGAGAAATATTTGAAAAAGAAGAAAAAAGATTAACAAATTATTTAAATATTATGTTTGACTTAAAATATTATTTAAATTTTCAATAAATCCATGAAACTATAGGCGAAAAATTATTTTTGAAATATATTAAACTAAAACGCTTTTAAATGCAAACTTAAAAATATACCTAGGTATATGTTTCAATATGATTGATAAAAGAATAATTCCAGTATTCAACCATTGCTTTCATAAATCTAGGAATCGAATTAACAAGAAAGGTGGATGCATCTTTCTCGAAATTTTTTTTCTGGAATTATTGTTTATTGAACAATTAACAAATCAAGGATTAAAAATAAAGTAATAAATATTCGAAAAATGTCATCAATGTGAGCTTATATTGAGATACTATCGTCACCTAGATTGTTGAAGTATACAACACTTTTCTTTAAGACGTCCCATTTATATAACATAAAAAATGCGCATACATATATTTGGGAGAGGGCTTTCAGCTGTGTCTGATAATACGACTTTAACACAACTGTTCTTGTCATTTAGTCTCCTGGTCTCCATCACTGACACAGAACTAAAACAAAAGTTCTTGGTAACAGTTAATAATTTGAGTTTCATAATCAGTTAAAAAAAATTAAGCCTAAGGAAAATTTCTAAAAATATTTAAATTTAGATCTTATTATTATTTTTTTAGATTATTCTGGCCTTATTATAATTTAAATGTTATTCATTCAAATAATGCAAAAATAGATATTGAAAACATGAACTATCGTCATAAATATTAAATAATAATTTTTAGAAGATTTAACTCCATAATAAATTAATCACTTCTAATAGTAAAATAAAACTCGAACACTAAATTTTTATTCTCTCTCTTGAAGTCAATTAAAAATAGTTGAATATCCTGAAAAAATAATTAAATACTGAAAATACGAAAAAAATCTTTGAAAAAGGCTATAAATATACTGACCTGATGTAAATAAATAATAGGAATTTTTTTCTGAGGCAGCATGATTTTATATTCAAACGAATTCAAGACTCTCAGTATACATATTCGAGATCAAGAAGTACAAAAAAATAACTTTTTATGTTTTTATGACGTAATACTGAAAAGATAGAAAAATCCTTTTATATATATATATATATATATATATATATATATATATATATATATATATATATATATATATATATATATATATATATATATATATATATATATATATATATATATATATATATATATATATATATATATATATATATATATATATATATATATATATATATATATATATATATATATATATATATATATACAAGCTGACCCAACCACGCGTTGCAGTGGCTGAGTTTTTATAATACATTGAATCAATTTTTTACTAATTCTTGGGAATTTACATTTTATTCATCTTGTATTAAATTATAGTTTGTAATCAGTGACTTACTTACAAAATATACTATATAAATTAAAAACATCTAAAAATAAATTGTTATAAATGAGGTAAATAACATTGAAATCGAACTATTATTTTTTTCAATTTTAAATTATTAAAACTAAAAATTATTTAAGTACTATTTTGTGTACAACATTCCTGGTTAACCTGTCTTTCGCTAACACGAAGAGATTTGATGATTTTCCTACACGTGAACAGGCATCATATAGCTGTTCATGTGAGAAACATGTGTTTTTAAATCCGAACCGCAAATCGACATTGTTTAGCCTTGAGATTTATTTATGGTCATCGCAAAAGCTAAACAAATAGGAAATTGGAGCATTTTAAACGGTATTGGAGATTCTGACGCTATCAGTGGAATACGTGGCAACAGGACGATATCTCCTTTAAATTTTCCCGTCAAAATTGTTGCTCCGAGAATATTTTCGGTCATTTCTTTTATGACTAAGCCTGTACCGTTACATAATTCAGGTGGGTTTAAATTACGTAGTAGAATAATGGGTGAACCAATTTTCAATTGAAGATTGTGTGGTGGCATTCCTGGCATATCCAGAGAATTCAAAAATCCAGTTGGAACGTTTACGGCTTCGTTTTCATCAATAACTGTGTCGATTGATTTAAAAGACATTAAATCACCGGGCAACATCTGTTGTATATGGAAGTTAATTTCGTTCACATCAACGTTTCTTGCTGCCAAAATAGCACGGTTACAGAGCCAATTATCAAATTATAAAATAAAAATATAAAAAAATAAAAGGCTATCAAGAAATACTTACATGTTTTCGAGGTGGTATGAAAATTAGTGGAGAAAATCAGCAATAAATAAAATTTTATTTTACTATTTATAATATTAAAAATATTCAAATTGAACACTGCACAATAATAACACAATACAAAGTATAATTATAAAAATGATTCATGAAAAATTGTTATAGTATGATTATACATCATGAAAATATATTTAATTCTATATTCAACCACGCGCTTGCGTTCGCACGTTAATTTTCTGTGGGAGATAGTATAATCTAGAAAAATAAACACGTCGCCATCTGCCAAATACCTGTGAAACTTAGATGCTAAATCGCCATTATTAGGATACTTACAGAACTAATGTAATAACTAATACATTCATGTCGTAATAAGCATCTAAAATAGAATTGCTAAAATATTATTAATAGTACATTTTATAAAATTAATAATCAAATACTAGATGGAGAATAAATTTAAAATGCCAAATGGAGAATAATAATATATTTATAAAATTAGCCAAAAATCAAATCTAGAATAATAATCAAATACTAGATGGAGAATCGCTCTATTTTCGTTCCATTTTCCTTTATTCTGTTTTCTTTGAAATTTTAAACTATATATTGAACATTTTTTTTCCATCTATTTATTATATTTTTTATTTTCAATGTATTATTCTCCATATAGTATTTGAATATTAATTTTATAAAAATGTACTATATATATATATATATATATATATATATATATATATATATATATATATATATATATATATATATATATATATATATATATATATATATATATATATATATATATATATATATATATATATATATATATATATATATATATATATATATATATATATATATATATATATATATATATATATATATATATATCATAGGGGATTTCATATTAATATCCTAAAAGCTATTAAAATTAATTTTGAGATGTGAGCAATAAAATATTCTTCGCATTGTACATATAATTCAATAATTCATTTGATAAGTAGCTTATAATTTCACAGAAATTAGATATGAGCTTTCGCCATGTGATGAGTCTCAGAAAATAAATTTATTCTATAAAATCCTCATATGAAATTTCTACTGATCATGATAATTTATTTTATACATTCAATCTTTCGGAATCATTATTTCAAAATCTAAATACTGTTTATGCCAACAAGTCTCGTCAATTTTAAAATGCAATAAAACAAATGAAAGGTAGAAGCAAACGATGAAACATTCTGAAGAATTTGAAATAACTATTTTTTTCATATTCACAGCACACCTAACATTAATGAACTATGTTATAGTAATATTTTACTACGTCTACTTCAATGGTTTTGTCCAAAATTTAATACCAGGCTTAATTAAGGCAGTTTCCATACAAGTAAAAATGCAATTGTGGACCATATTATGAATTCTCGGGACCAAAAGTATTATTCACGGTTTGAAAAGTATATATATTCATAATAAGTTTACAGTGACATTATTAGACATTACTTGATAATTTGTAGCATTTATTTCAATAATTATATGAAGCTTATATGTTAACATTTTCTTATTGTTCTACTAGCATGCCTTCCTCAGGCTTTTATTTTAAAATCAGACATACCCGCTCTTTGTGGTTTTACAATATTCTATAAACAATGCCGAAAAGAAATCGGTAGTTTTCACTATTCACTTATAGCTATAAAAAAACTCTCAAAAATCATTTTTATCTTCATTGAAGATCTTGCAAAATGTAAATCATGCTCACATTAAATTTTTATACTGTTTAATGTTATAATTTGTAGATTGTAATAATAATTTACCTTCCATAATCAATTCATAGGAGATCATTCAATATCGTAAGAAATTTATTTTAGTATATAATAGATATTTTAGTTTGAAACCTAAAATATATTAAACAATATAAATTAACAAAATTGTTCTGTATTTTCATCTTGAAAGGATAATCTCCTACCTTCTCAAGCAATTCACTTATTTATGGGGAGCCCCCAATGTTATAGCTCCAAAAGTTCATTATCAGCTAATGAAGCCTTTGCAAGACGGTTTATTGATGGATTATGTCTGCTTTGTGTCTCATAACCAGAACATTTCCCCGTTTCTCTGAAGATGAACAATGCCCGTTCCTGACAATGATTTATGAATAGCGATGGAGGAATCAGCTGCGTCAGCAAGAAGAAAAGGGGCAGCAGCGATTTGTTTCATTACAAATACAGTGACAGAATTTCATCCAATAGAAAATAACAAAAAAATCTAAATTTCCTCTACTTTTGGTCTTAAAATGTTATATTTCTATGAATTTCCATTAGCATTACTTTCAATAAAAAACAATTTTTAAAAGAATAATTGAGTTCTAAATTATTTACACATTCCTAATAAGAAATGTAAACATTCGATTTAATATGCAATATAAAATAAACTATTTTGTGTAAGGAATTTGTTGTTAAAGTAGATAAATCTAAAGGGTAAGAAAGATATCTATTGATTTTATTACGCATCAAGTGTTTTAGGTAAAATTAGTTTTTTGCCTTGTAAGAAATCAGTGTTATTGAACGCAAATTTATATTTAAATCTCTCTAGAATTTTATTTCCATATTAATTCAAAGAAGCATTTTAAATTTACGTATTCGTATACATGGTGATTCTAAATTTTTTTTGTTTTGTTTTTTCAAATTAAGAGGAGTGACAGTAGCCATCCATACAAGCAAAAAAATTACACAGGAACATATGGTTGTATTCCATTCTGAGCGGCAGAAAAGAGGAAAGTAGAAACGCATCAAGAATCTATCATAAATTTACCGTATGCAAATTCCCGCAGAGAAGAAGCAGTATTTTGCTGTTATTGGTAGATACCAGCAGAAATTTTCCGTAAACATCTGGGCAGGTATCCTTGATGATTACGTTGGTAGGTCCTTACATCATGCCAGACCGTTTGATTGGCACCAAATACCGTATCATCTTGGAACAATTGCTTCCCAGTTTATTACAGGCTGTTCCACTCCCCATCCTGAAAGATATGTGGTTTATGCACCATGGAGCCCCAGCACATTTTTCTATCACGATCTGTAACTTTTTGAATACCACACATCCCTCTCAATGAAATGAACGTAGTGGACCTGTGGCCTGGCCTCCTCGTTCACTGGACCTCAACTCACTACACTTTTTCTTCTGGGACACTAGAAATTTTTAGTGTTCGAGATGCCTCTAGACTCAGCTTAAGATCTTGTGGCTAAAATCGTTATTGCCACAGACAAAATTAACAAGAGACTAGGGATCTTCGAGAGGGCGCACTAGTTGTTTCTTTGCTGGTGTCAAATGTGCTACAACATACGTGGTTGGTTTTGAGCATTAGCTGGGAGGTTTTCACTAAACAATAAATAGAATTGTGAAACTTTTTGTATTATTCATTCGCTTACCCAAAAAGAATGATTATATGTAAATCCTAACTGTTAAGCAGATGCACGACTTAGCTGCCAGAAAAAGTGAAACATCATACACTGAATGAAATATTCAGCAAGCAATGTCTTTCATTTACAGTGCAGTACATATATACTGTATTAAATTCCAGCCTGTCAAAGCGTTGCATTTTAATTACATCATTTTTTTAAATGTATGCAGTTTTACCTCATTTTCAAGATACAATAATAAATTAAAATAGGCTTTTTTCAAAAGAATCCAATAACCGAATTTTTAAACATCTGAAATGGATTATGGCCCAATAGATTCGGATAACTGAAGTTCAACTGTAAATCTAAGGAATAAACATCACATTTACATGAATAAAGAGCATTCATTACAAAATCGAAATGAATATTTAAATAGTTTAAACAGTAAATTATTTTATTTCAGTGATTTGAATCCTAATAAAAAACTTATCAAAATTCAAAAGCGTTTTCAGATAAGAATTCATTGTATTTTATAATCCATTTTTTAGAATATATAATACCTTTATAAAATATTACATATATCATGTTTTTCATTTCTATACATATCAATGTGTTTCATTTTTTATGATGCAGGATTAAATTTATTTGACTTTGCGTACGTTTTATCATGTTTTAATAAAAGATATTTAACTATGAAATAATACAAACGTGTAAAAAACCCGACATTTAATCATCTATAAACAAAGATGACATAAAACCAAATAAAACGATACTTAAAAGTTGAATACATATGACTGATGATGATATTTGTTATTTATAATAATCGATCATATAGAATTCCATCACATACGATGAAAAAGAACGAATGAAAAAAATTGAAAGTTAATAAGCTTGCTCAGAAGGCATTAATCTTACAAGGGTTCGTTGTTTGCTCTATTTTATTTGGTTCATGCAATAATATAAAATTCATGAAAATTTCTATGAATTTTTATGCATAAGATCCAATATGCCTAAGTGATGTAAGATTCGATGCAAAAACTACAATGCTACTTCTTGTACAACAACTGTAAAATAAAGAGACCCATAAAATTTTGTGAAATGTTGCGGTATGATTTTCAGTATTTGAAAGAACAGAAAATCAATGAATACAGCAACTAGATAATAAAAATTCCAACGAACTGAAACACATTACTTTAAATTTTTCAAAAAATAAACACGTGGAATGGCTTTGTGGCGAATGTTATAATGAATCCT
>CM075855.1:38733280-38825780 GCA_037975125.1 Latrodectus hesperus
ACTATAGTAATTATTGTACTTATCTTGTATAAATTTTTACATTTCAATCAACTTTATACAAGAGAATTTCATTACCTAATACATTAACATTTTGAATAAAACATTTAACGCTGTATATGCATATACATTTTGAAATAAATACATTGTCATTTTAGGAATAAAGATCTTTAAGAAATTCATTATATCGTTTTTATTGGCATTACTACAGGTAATTTTTAATTAGACGTTAATAATTTAATTGTGTACCCCAGATTTGCATCTAAAACATCAATAAGAGAGCACGCTGTTTTAAGTTCTCTTAAAATTACTCATTTTAAATATTTTATGTGCACATTTGTATATATATATATATATATATATATATATATATATATATATATATATATATATATATATATATATATATATATATATATATATATATATATATATATATATATATATATATGTATATGTATATATATGTATATATATATACATATATATATATATATGTATATATATATATATATATATATATATATATATATTATATATATATATATATATATATATATATATATATATATATATATATATATATATATATATATATATATATACATATATATATATATATATGAGAAACTTTATGTAGTTGTACAAATGTAATGTAAAAATTACCATAACTAAAATTCTGTTCAATCAAAATAACTATTTTCCATTGAATAATTTTACAAGAAAAATAGAGGAATATTTACCGTTATATATTTATTTTCTATGAAAACAATACATCATTCTAAAATTTATAATTACCAATAATTTTGCTAAAGTGGTAGGAGAATGGAAGAGGAAAATTGAAGGACTCAGCGAAATCACGCACATGTTGTTACACTTTGTAGTATTTGTTCTCATAGCAAACAACTGGTGAATAAACTTTTATAACCAAAATGATAATTGCTATAACTTTTGATTGTTCATAGAAAATAATTTTTAATTTGTCCTTATATTTAGTTTATACAACTAATCCTAAAAGCAAAATAAAATTCAATTTCTTTGTTCTTGTATTCAATTTGGAAAATAAATGCCCAAGATAAGTATATAATCCCTGATGACAATAATTTCTTATTCTTTTAAGACAATCCATTTATTTTGAAAAATTAAATATCAACATCTTCACAAAAATTATAGATGAATTATATCAAATAAAATACAGATTATTTTTTATGAAACACCAAATTCTTTTCTATTGGAACATCATGTTCCAATTACTCACATTTGATATATTGTGATGAATAAATAACCAGTAAAATTAATTCCGCTTAGTTAGAATATCAAAACAATTATTCAGTCTAATGTAAAATATAATACTTCAACATCAACTATAAGCAGGTCATTCAAAATATCTTTTATTTAAACAAAACTGTCAATATTAATAAGTAAAAACTAGAAAAACTTACTGGATAACCGTAACTTGTTACATTTCTAAAGGAAATACTTACCGAGACATCTGACTCGAACATGAATTTGCACTAGAGAAGGACTGAATAAACTCTCAGAAAATGAGAAATATCTTTCGCACTCACGTGAGCAAATTTAACTTTCAACTTTTAGGGAAACACCGTTGCAAGCAGTTTTTCTTTATAAGGCTTGTCCAACTAAATGCTCGAAAAGCATTTAGTTCGCAGACATGAAAACGATGTATGATAATGCCAATGATGTTCTTGAATTTAACGATGCTGTCAATAACTTCCATTTTCGCCTAGAATTCAAAGCTTATATTACCCTGCATAATACTTAAATATACTTGACATACTAAACAATATAATTATAGGTCAATCAGAAAACTTATTTTATTATTTGTTCATTTCTATATAGATGTACGTATTTTTATAAGTTTTTTTTAATTAAAATATAATGAAAGTGAAATAAAGATATTATGTTTTAAAAAATAACCTTATGATATTTTTTATCTAAAATGAAAATTTGCATTAAATTACGTATAAACCTTTTAAACATAATTTAAATTATATGCTCTTCCTATAAATACTTTAAATTGTTTGCTTCAAATGATTATTTATCTTCCCGATATTAGTTTCAGAATTTCTTTAAAAATGTTATTTAAAAAAATCAAAATATTTATAATTTTTACAAAGTTTATCAACACCTAAGTAACACAGATTTTTCAAACTTATTTTAAATATTTTCAGAAGATTTCAAAATGGATGTGTAATGTAATTTAAAATGTTAGCATAAGGAGTCTTGCAGGATTTACACAAAATCGAAATACTTTACCCTAAAGTGTGAAAAAACTGACACTTAAGTTGCAAAATAGGATTTCACAAATCAGTTTAAAGATGCAGATATTATATGAAAATATATATTTCCGAATTGTTTAACAATCTTGCACAATAATTTGGATAATCCTTTTCATTAGTAGAGTTTTAGTTCGAAAGCTTTTGTCTGAAGTGTCTAGAATTTGTAACGTAATTAAGGGCATTATAAACTACAGTCTAAATCAGAAAGAAGTCTGTAAATAATATTTACTGAATTTGTTGTGTTATTGTTGCTTATGACACTTGGACAAGCCAAGCTCGCTATACCTTTGGCTGCGGGAATTAAGTCAATAGAGAGCGTCTTTCGTTTGGATCAGAGCACCACGAAGGTGAGATTACGACTTTGCTCTTTTAAGGCGCCTCGTAACTTTGAACCTCGGTCAGGTGACGAGCCCACACCTGAGCTGGCACCCTCCTCTCCACATCCACGCCACACTAGCGGAAGGACTTTGGACGTCACAAATAAACGTGGACACTTCCTCAACCCACGGAGTTCCAGTAACCCAGTGAAGGAGAGTACACCGTGGTCACCCTCCCAACCACTGCCCGCGGCAAATGATGCTTCACTTGCTGAGCTACGGAAGCGGCGTGAAGCTACTGAGCCACTCTTTGCTGAAGTAGAATACATCAGTAATATAGTTCAAAATGTGTGTTCACATTATATTTTACACATAAACATCAAAATAAGTTATTCATATTTTGCCAAAAAAACACAATATTATGATTACACTTATATTTTCTCTTTAATTTTTTTCCAACTGGGGGCACCTGAGGGTTGAACCCTATGCCTTAATAAGGCCAGTAACTGCTATTTATTTGTCGTTATCCCGCGGGCACCTGTGAACCAAGTCACGGAGGTAAATACCGTTGCCCGCGCCATACCACCTCAATCCCGTTTATAGGGTGGGCCGCATTCATTCATTCCTCATCACAGAAGAAAGGACAGAGAAACACAGAGAGAATAGAGAAAGAAAATAACATCCGTGCCCGAACCGGGATTCGAACCCGGGACCCACAGTTCAGGAGTCAGGATCGCTAACCACTCAGCCATCGGTCGGCATTCTCTATAATTTAAAGTGCACAAATAATTTTACCTTAAAATATATTTAAATGTCAATAAGTAATTTAGATAGCAAAACACACCAGACTCAATATTTAGATTTTAGTGATGAGTCATTAAGAAAATATAGAGTTGGATTCCACATACTGAAATTGTTTCTTGCTTTGGTTCCCATATAGAAAACAGTTTTATCTGAATTTTTGACTTCGATAAAAGCGACTACGATAAAATTAATGAAAAATATGCGCATGTATATGTCAAACTAATAAAACTTAAGCATAATTTTTTTAACTCTTTCACAACATCATCGTATACTTTACTGTATATTAAGAGTTGAGTTTACTAATACGTATGATTTACTGGCAGTTATTAATTACATTAAAATTACACAATATCAACAATCATTTTTTCATTTAACTTAAGAAATTAAATTGTATATAAAGTTCCATTTTCTTACCTTTATGCCGTATCATTAAAATGAAATGGAAAAAATATTATGTAGGTATTGAATTATTTTTGCTTAACATTTTATAAATTTATTGCTTTTTTTTCTCCTATAGTAACTTTATACACATTAATTCACACATGTTCGACGTAAAAAAAAAAATCCGTTGCTTAGACAATGAATAATTTTCTCAGTATTTTTAATGAAAAATCATTAAAAAAATTAATATTTTGAAAAAGTAATTTTATTTAACTGCCACTTGCCTTACTTTATTTAACTATGATGTTCAACAGCAAAATGCATCCATTTTCGTCAGTGGGATGATTTTCTGGGATAATTCTTAGAATTCAACTTTACCATTAAATATAGTGAAAAATGTCTTTAAAGCAGAAAAGAACGAAAAATTGAATAGCTAGCGACGTTCGTTAGAAGACAGTGAAATATTTGCCATCGCTATGGTGACATGAAGATTGGTATTCGTCAAATTCTGTGTTAATAGAATTTTGGATGTTTCATTGAGATCTTATTCAACTATACTGCATGAATTTGTAAGCTGAAAATGAAATCAATTTTTCATAAAACATAAGAATTTCTTTTTGAATAATACATCAATAAATAGATTATGTAATTATAAACATGTATAATATTTCATTAAGTGTGTCTGTTAAATATCCTTATTCAACACAGCTTGATTCCCTTAAACTTTGCAATATTTGTGAATGATTTTTAATTGTATGAAACTTCTATTCAGTTTTCATAAATGTTTTGACTAGTTAGGGCTTTTATATATAATTTAAAAATTTTCCACCTGTGAGACGTGAATCCCTAAGGAGAAGCCACACTAAAAAGATGCGCGAGATTATCCAAGATATTATGTATATATATATATATATATATATATATATATATATATATATATATATATATATATATATATATATATATATATATATATATATATATATATATATATATATATATATATATATATATATATATATATATATATATATATATATATATATATATATATATATATATATATATATGTATATATATACCAATAATCGAGATGATCAATAATTTGAGAAGAATCTATTATATATAGTCTCCAATATCTGAAAATAATTGGTAAACAAGAAGAGAGTGTGTGTTAGTGTGTGCGCGCACGCATGCACGCACAGACGATTAAGAAAATTGTCCTCATACTTAAAAATTAATGCGCATTTATAGTTATGTTTATTTAAGTCAAAATCTAATCAAAGATTCGCATATATTTTGTTATATTTGAAAAAGGGAAGCCTGTATCGATAGTTTCATATATCAAGAAAAAACTGCTTTAATTTTTTTCCGATTTTGTCGCCTTTATAAATGTTAAAGGTAATAATGCCGTTATATCTATACAATAATAAATTAAAGATTTGTTAAATTTTAATTTGTGTATACATAATTTTATATTCTACAGCGCAACACATTCCCCATTTTACTGTTCACCTCCGTTATCATACATCTTTAGTTTAAAAAGTTTGTGAATGTATAATGTATATATGATGACAACGCTTATTGCTCCAAAGAAAAAATAGACGAATGGTGATGTCTTTGATGACTTATGTATTGATAAAAGATACAAAAAGTATGTTTTCTTTGACTCTCGGAAGATTGTGTAGGCTCTCAACTAACTAGAGTGTGAGGATATAACTATAACTATAAAAAATAACTATCTAGTCAGGATATAGCTTTAGCGATAGGAATATAACTATAAGGAAGGAAATAAAGAGTGAATATGTAACCATAAATATATAAAACTTGTAACATTACTAGATATGACTCATATTGTATGTGTTTCTGATTCATCTATTTTATTAACTTTTCCATCTTATTTTATAGTTTAAAATGTACAATTTGTTAGAAAATACATTATTTTTGATGCTATAAAATGCAGAATGCATTTTGTATTTTGTTCTACAGCAGTTATTTGAAGCTTTTAAATATATGCTTTTAAATTAAAAATAATGCTGCTATAATGCTTTTAAATTAAAAATATCTTTATTTTTATAATAAAGCTTTCAATCATTATAAAAATAAGAATTCATTAAAAATTTAAACATATTACATTGAAAGAAATATTATGATAAACGTTTTTATATTTACTTAATTTTTCAGTTATTCTTTCAAACTTAAAACAAATGTGCATGATTTTTTAAAAATTTAAAAATAACATTTCAACTATAACATTTTCATAACATTTCAATTTAAGAATAACGTTTGTAACTAAGTAGCATTAATAAGAGGGAAAAATCTTTTTAAAAGAAAGCATATAATATCCATGTAGTATTATAATACTTTAATAACCATAGCAGAAATATTACTTAATTTAATAATAACACCCACAAATAAAATGAAATATTTCAAATTTTCATAAAATTATGTCAACCCCATGATTTGTTGAAGGGCTCAGTGATTTTTTAAAAGAAAAAATAGTTGATATACTTCATAAAACTTTAAATTATAAATTTAGTAACTCATATATAAACATTCTTTTAAGTATTTACAAAATAGCACTATCAATAGGATTAAAAAATAAATACATCAGTTTTGCAGATATTTTACACAACAAACAATAAATGTGTTTTAAAATAGAGTTCTTCTTAGAAATTTTAAATTATGCATAATTTATAATAAGAATTTATAATTGCAATAAAATAAATACAATGAAATCGTATTAGTCAATATTTTGCAATGTATTTATGTTTTATAAATGCAATTTTCTTTTAAACTTTAAAATAATTGACATTAAATTATTAAGTTCCAATTAGTAATAAAAATTATGATGAATTTATAGGCAATTTACGATCATTAAGTGCATTTTTAGTAAATTAAAGTATAATCGGTGAAATATATAAAAGGCATTATTTACTATGGTACGCTGTGTGTGTGTTGGAACTAAATTAAATACTTAATAAATTGAAATTTAATACTTCAAACATTTACTGTTTGTGAAACATTACTATAAGCAAATATATCTATTTAATTTCTGATTCCTATTTGTGTGAAGGAAAACAGTAGTGTCGATGTCCATAATTGAATCTTAGTGCGCCATCTAGTGATAAAGAATTGGCTCTATTTCGCATTCAATAATTTTACAAAATTTTAATTTATTTGTTATTTAGAAACTACTTCGTTTTAATTTAATTTTATTAAAAAATACATGCCATCAATTAAGTAGCTTACTGAAATATATCTTATTATGAAATTTTTATTTTTTATCTTTTATTTGCGAGTTTTTTTTTACTCGAAACAATGACCTATAACTGCTTTTCCCTGTAAATTTGTTTTACTGAAAAAAAAATTCATGATCACCATATAATCTGTGAAGAATTAAGGTCAATATTTACTTTATTATACTGTATACCCGATCATTATACTGTACACTAGACCATAATTTTCTCTTCATATCGTTATTTAATGCATTAAAACAATTATTTGATATAAATTTTTTTATCATTTTTACGTCTAAAATTTGATTTCAATATTATATTCCCCTTTAAAGGCTACTTTTATTTTTTCTGACAAATAAAAATAGCCATTCCTTGCACTAATTCACTCATTCACCACTGTATTTCAGCATACATCATAGTTCAGGGAAAATCATAGCATATTAATGCAAAATCATAAATCGCAGAAATAAAATATTTCTTTCAAGGCTTATTCTGAGTGATTATTTGTTTATTTAGGTATTATTTTGTCTTCAGGTTTGTCCCTCACTTTGCTTGAGAAACTAAGTTTGTAGCTTTAAGCTTTATTTCGATATGTTGATGGATATATATATATATATATATATATATATATATAGTAAACATAATAAATCTATATTATTCTCATTGACAATGATACATGTATTTAAAGAATGCAAAGAGTTAAATCAAAGAAGATTCCCAACCCTTTCAAAATTAGCTATAATAACAAAGGGTTTGAGAGCAGAAAATTTCTCGAGAGCATTTTTTAACCAAGGTTAGGGATATTGTTTTGATGATTCTGGAATAAGGTATCTACCAGAATCTTTTCCTTCAATTAAAATATTCTTTTGTATGATTTATATTCATTACTTACATTCATTTAATCATATAAATGCTGTAAACACTTACAACAAACATATCTTTGTTTACTTTTTACCAGTGTCTAATTAGTTCACATTAGCTACTTCGTAATTAGCTACTAATTAAAACTCGCAGCAAATTGTTATATATGATTATATATAACAATGATATATGATCTGATATCAATATTGCCTCCCTTAGAAGACTGGAAAATTATAAAATGGTTCAATTTACTCTATGCAGAGCTTTCAAAATCAGTATTCTGACTTTTTACATTCGAATGTGGTTCAATATGCATGCAAGAAAATGCTTTCCCAGAGGATTTTATGTGGTGAATACTCATAACCCTTATAAAAGTTTTCAACTATTAAGCTATTTGATGGATTGTTTTAACACCACCTCACATTTAATGATGGTATAACTTTCTGTGGAGTAGAAGGTCACGAATGCAAAGCGAACTCAGTTAATCATCAAATAACGGTATTTTCTCCTTACTTGAGGCAGGCTCAGGTGTCGGAAAGAACTTTGCTTGTAGTAAGTGAGAGAAGGATACAATTGATAAAATGACTTATTCGGCAATTTTGCAATTGAATTCAACAATTTTGGTCTCCTGGACGCCTATTAGACATCCAAGAGACCACAAATTGTCGAATTCTTACAAGTAATGAAAGCCTCTCAAACTTTGTTCAAAATAGCTTTAATATATTAAGCTAAAAACTGTTCGACTATGAATACTATTCAATTTAAAATACTTCTTCATGAATTTGAATATAGATAGTAATAGGAAAATAAATTTTATAATGAAAAACAAAGAAATATGCTGCTATTACGATCGATTTAAGCATGCACGAGAAGCATTTTAAAATCTTTCAACACGTTATTTTTCATTATGTGTCACAATATTCAATGAAAAACACATATTTTGACACGTGTGAGGATTTTATAACGATTATATTTTTCATTCAGTTACCAATTGTATAAGAATATTTTAGAAACATTTAAATGAACAGAACTGATTAACTTATATTAAATAGTTATATTTTTTATTGAAATATATATAATAATAAATTTGTTGTACCAAATGATAAGCGCATTTGGAACGTAAAATAATAAAGTTTTTGAAAGAATGCCTTTATTTCAATAGAATATTTGTAAGTCATTTTGTATATGATCGGTATTCTTGAGGTATAAGTATAGAAGTTAAAAGTTAGATACTTGTATCACATTAAATACATTTGAATATATTAAAATGAAGGATATAAGTTTTACAGTTTAGTAGTATTATACATCAGTCTTTGAGAATAAATATTTGGTAAAATCTTGCATTCAGTATTCATGTCTATTTGAAAACTGATATTAAAAAATCAATAACAAAATAATGGATACAAAATACACTTACGGAATATATCTTGGTTTTAACCATATATTTAGTGTTTTTGAAATTTAACTACCGGTTTCTGAGAAATGATAACATTCTGCACTTTGTAAATACAATATATTCGTATAAACTAAATTTGCGTAAAATTTCTACAAGTGTTCATAAACTACCATTATTAAAAGTAATTTATGAATGCATAAAAATAATTTTATGGAAATAGCATTAACAAAAGCAAATACATAATATATATAACATCTGATAAAAAAGAAAAAATACTAGAACACCCCTCAATTTACAGAAACACTTTAAAGCATGATTTTTGTGAAGAGTAAAAATTGATTAGATAGGAAAAATAGCAAAAAAATACATTTTCTTTCTTTCATAATAAATGCATGAGTAAAAGAAAATAGTTTTACGAAAGTATTTTTACTAACAACTTAAGAAAAATAAGTATCCAACATTTTTTATATTAAAATTCGTAATATATTTCAAACATTCTTAGAAATATTTTTGATGAAATTAATTAGAGCTATATATGGTATCATTCAAACATATCTAATTTTTAGTCAAAAGTTGATTTTTCCAAGAAAAATTTAACTTATAATACCACGCATCCCTTCTAAATTATTATAAATTTAACCAGGATGGGTTTTAAGACCACTCGCAAGGTCCAGAAGCATCTCTGTCACTCACATCTCAACATTTTGCGCGTGGTCCCATCCAATTCCACGCATGCGTGTCACCTCCTGCCGCCACGGACCCATTCCGCACCCCTCTCTGATCCCCCAGCTTCGTCCACATCCCCCACATCATCTCTTGCAGAAGGGAGATTCAGTCGGACGCGAGCATCTCGCTCTTGAGCTTCCCGCGTCTCTCCACTCATCTTCATCTCTTGATTCCTGCATCCCATCGCACCATGGCGTGGGTGGGTCGCTGAAGGAGCCGACGATAGCTCTGACCCGTAGCCATGGCTGAATTGCGACACTTATTGGCGATTTTGATTGTTTACCTTCATCAAGTTAACTGTGCCCGCGGTTTACCCGAGAACATTCGAATTGGTGAGTGAGCTTTCAGCTTCAGTTTTTCACTAATAGTAATTTTGGAACATGTGACTTTCTTATTGAAAGTATTCTTCTCACTGGACCATTTACTATTTGATCTTATTTTAACCACTTCTTAGAGATAAATTATGTTATATCCTTCATTTCAATGTTTTAATTTATTTATATCATCAAAACTATTTATAAAAATAACTGAAAATTAAATTCTAATACCAAATGAATTTTTAATTGTTTTATCTCAACTATGATGTTCAGTTTATGACATAAATCTCCAATTTAAATGGTAAAGTGAAGGTAGTATTATTTAAGCAAGAATTTATAAGCAACTAAATAAATAATTTCATAAACATAAGTTAAACTTTAAATGAAGTTATTAGAAAACTTTCAATATTTTGCATCCAACTATTTTTGGTTATATTCATTGCCATTTCTCATTTCTAAAAATTAAATGTATTACGTAATATCCATTGTAAGATTTCATTACATTTATTTACATATGAGTATCCAGTCACTAGGAAAGACTAAAAGACGAAAAAAATAATTATTAGAATTGCTAGAAAATTATGACAATATTGACAGAAATGTATTTCTTTTTATCTCTATTTTTTTATTATATATCCAGCATTCTTGATAATAGAAAACAAATATTAAAAATTTTGATACTCAAAATCTACCACAATAATTTAAAAATTTTTATAACTTTTAGAAAATTCGCAAATGATTAAAAACATTTAACATATTTCTAACAAATATTTACTGAAATAGATTAAATTAAACTTTGATAAATTTATAGTAAACTTTGGTATAATTAAATGAATTCAAAGTTATTATTTTCCCGCTATCGGTATAATTATATAGGTATATCCACCACAAATATACTTATAGTTCTTAAAATAAAATATATAACTTTGAATTTGATTCGAATAAATTTTTAATGACACCAAAAGCAAATTAAGCTTATTTAAATATTTTAAACATATTTTCAAAGAAAGTGCATAACATTTCGTTTGAATCTGTTCTTATTGACATTGATTTTAACTTTTCTAAAAAAATGTCTCATATATTGAACTATGTGGTAAAATGCAATATACTTTCTTTAAAAATTTAAAAATAAATGATAAATTTAAAATTTTATAATTGCTTTATTTAACATTTCAAAAAATATGATATTAATTTTCAAATATTACCAATCTTTTTACTTATGAAAATATATAAGTAAATATTTGTTTTTTAACCAATCAATTGGAGATTTACTGTAGTATCTCATTTATTTAATTTTATATAATATTGTATTAATATGATTTACATATGATCATTTAATAAATATATCATCTGTTATTGCTAATAACAATAAATGTATGAGTTCATAATTATTGATATAAAGCTATCAATAAAATATTAGTAACATTAAAAATGTGCTTTTGATTATAAAATAATATATTATACAATTAATAAAATATATAAATTCTTTCTTCTGAAAATTAATTCGCTTTAATAATTCTGCTATTTTATATATATAGTTTGTAAATATATTATTTTTGTTATATAAATGCTCATTTTGGTTGTAAGTAATACTAATTCTTGCTTATAATACATTTTGAATATGCAGTTTCTATTCCACTATATTCATCATGTGAGTTCTGCTTAAAAACTACATAAACATATTTTTAAAATAAAATTCCTTTTCAATATACAAATTTCAGAAGGAAATATAAATTCGAAGAGGAATGTGTTTGTACAACAAGTGGAGAATAATATAAGAAAACATCTTTATTGAATTTTAGTTATAGATCTTTATAATACATCAATCAAAAAGAACTGAATTACTCAACTTAAATTTATAAAAAATTGGAAACGTATACTTTTGATTTTAGGTAAATCTGTTTTCAATATTGATTTTTACCCAGTCGCTAAGCAAATATTCTTTAAATAATGACATAAACATAAATAGTGATCAATAACATTTCAAAGATTCAAGCTTATTAAATAAATTATGTGCTAATAAATTGCATCCGATTCAATTACCATCGATACTAAGAGATCTGCGTAATCACAACGATGCCAAATTATCATTAACAATCATTAGAACAACCAATTCATTGCGGTTGTAACTGGACACAAATAATTGAAAATCCCTAATCCTCTGAACACGCCTGTTGCTATGACAACGCTGTCTCAGGACAATGATGTCCGACGGAATTCTGAAGAGGCATGCTGAAAAGAGACAAAGAATTGATTTTAATCTATTATGTTATTCTCATCGACAAATACACTACAAATTATTATAACGTAGTGAATCTGCATATTAATTAACTTTCAAAATCTTAACATTATAAAAATACCTGGGAGAAATACATTCATTAAGATCAAATTTTAAAAACGATGTGACAGTGTGTCTGAGTCAAATATAAAAAACGTTAATGTAACTTAAAATCAAACGAAAACTTTACATTCCACCTAAATTACAGTGTACACTCATTAAAATTGAAAACAATGTGCACTAATTAAAATTAAAAACAATGTACACTAATTTTTTTTCTAACGGCGGGCACACAAGGGTGACTGAACCCTATGCCACAACAAGGCCAGAAACTGCTACTCATTTATCATTAACCAGCGGGCACCTGTGAACCAAGTCACGGAGGCGAGTAGCGTTACCCGCGCCATACCACCACAAACCCATTTATAGGGTGGGTCACCACAACATACACACATTACAGAAGAGAGGACAGAGAGAACAGAGAAGGAAAGAAACATCCATGCCCGAACCGGGATTCGAACGGGACCAAAAGCTCAGGAGTCAGGAACGCTAACCACTCAGCCATCGGTCGGCAATGTGCACTAATTAAAATTGCATAAAGCTACTTTGTAAAACTAAAATAGCTTATAAATTCACTTTAAGTTCTGTGAAATATATATCAATATGCAACAACTGTCATAATTAAAATTATTAAAATGCTGCGAAAGATTTAATTCTTTAAGCACTTAAAATAAAAAAAAAAGATTTCTCACCTGTAACAAAGAATTTTTAGGTTTTTTAAATTAAAATTATCAAATATCTTTATAATATTCAAAAATATTTTATAAAATGTGAACAGGTAATTTTATTAAGACATTTTTTAATTTCATTTTAAAGAAAAAGTTCAGATGTGAAGTTAAGATAATTAAAAATATACGTATATACAATAGAAAATTTATTAAAATTCACAAAAATATTTTAACTGCAAACCACTTTGAAAATTTTAATTAATTTGATATTTTACACCTATCCATTTTGTATCTGATTAGTGATAATATATATTAAAAGAACGGACGATAGTTTATAAGCTCTAATATAAAACCACTTATTGTATCAATTTAAAACAATTAGAATATAGAGATAATTGTGACAAACATATCCCAAGGGTAGATAAACTTGGATAATTATGACCAAAAATAATTAAAAATCATATTATCCTTTACAATCAAAGAAACACTTTATGAATTACGTGAAAAAAAGTTTCTAAATTTTAACAAAACAAAAAATTGCAAAAAAGATATGCATTTTTCATGCAATTTTCATAAAATATAGAAGCACGGTGGCTTAGTGGCAGCGTTTCACGCTCTCAAGGCACATGTCCTAGGTTCAATCCTCGGGCTGGGCAAGGTCGAATCAGCCTTTCATCTCTTCAGTGGGTCGATAAATTGAGTACCAAGCATGCTTGGGAACTAAGAACTGGGGTCTCACGTTAGGCTGATCATCTTACTTGGACTTATGCTTCGTCCCCAGGGTCTTCGTCATGGGTACTGTAGCCTTTGGCCCGAATGGGCTATATTGCCACGTTTAGTTTATTCATAAAATATGCAAGAGAAAGCGATGTATACATCTGGTTTTACTAAGCTATGTGAGATAACGCCTGATAAAATGACGGAGATGAAGTCAGAATCAAAAATGAATGTATAAAAAATGATTTTATGTAATCTGTTTTGAAATACGCGATTTTTCAACAAGATTTACATATGACTTACTCTGAGAAGCTTATGATTATAAGGAGTCAAGTAAAATTTCTCGGGTTTTATATTACTTGAATACTAGTTTCTAAAAACTAAGCTAAATACAGTGAAACATCTTTTAAGAAAAAATATGTGCAAAGATAAGCAAAATTATGTTTAAAATTAAAAATACTCTAAAAATGCATAAAATAGTATAAATGATATAATCTTCTAAGAATAAAACAAGTAAATTCAAGCATGAATAAAAACTATTTATGACATATTTGTGTTAAGTTAAGTATTCTTGACGAAAAATTGTCTTCTTTGTATCTTGAAGAAAAACTGTCTATTTTAAAGCATACATATAAATCACACAAATAAATAATTCATTAATCACACAAATTATCAAAATTTGTTAAATGTACAAAGTAAGTTCCTTTATTTTGGGCTTATGTTTTTCAAATAGAAGAAAACATAAGGACAAGCAAATGTAAACGGGAAGTAATCAAACACAAACGAATAAGCATTTAAAAAATATAAGTCACGTATATTCATTTTATAAATTTATTCTGAATAAAAAATTTCAAAACAATTTTCACACCACCTCGTATACATAAATATGAACAAAATATATTTTTAAAAACATATCGTTACTTAATTTCAATTCCTTAATATTCTATTTCAATTTCAAAATCAATTTTAGCGCAAATGTTTGGTACACGGATGTAAAAATCCTGTTACATTTCCACATTTTCATTTTCTATGGATTCCATTTATTAATTTTTCCTCTGCTAGTATTTGGAATACGTTATTAGATTTTTTAGATAAGCATTCATAAAGAAAGATCTATAAATAGATTGAACAAGAAAAAATGCCAATATTAAAATATTTATGTTGAGATTTGTACAGCGAGTTTTAGTGCACATTTTATAAAAGCTGGAGAGAAACATTTTCAATAAATCAAAGGAAATGAAGTGCAAATTTTCAATAAAATATTATTGATTTATGTAATTTTATAAGTTATTGTAATCAACCTAATTAATATTTGAATTTAATTATTGCTTGCATCACCCTTATATTTAGAATTACAATATTACAAATATACAATTTAGATGTATTAATTTAGAATATTTGAACTTATATTATTTTATTATTTTTCAGTGTATTACTTATTTATTTCTAAACAAATTTACAATTATTTCTCATTATTTTATTTATATATTTTGTTAAATTATTTTAGAATATTCTATTAATCAATCAATGTGAGTTTATACCAAATACCAAAAATATTGAAACTTTTGAATGCATAAATAAATGTAATTTAAATGGTATAATTTTTTATTTTTAAATATACAGTAATACATTGTATATCGATAAAAGCTCAATCCGATAAAATATTTAACACGACTGAAGTTTCCATAAGAATATCATAAAAATGTATTGTTTGAGACGGAAAAATGCTTAGTTCAATTTAAATTCAACAAAATCCATCAAATATTTATAACTTAGCAAATCTTCAGTTTTCTGGTAGATGACAACGGAAATTTTTGAAACAGGGTTTTGGTCTTATAATATAGCTGTCTTCTTTCATGCCACGCTGATAGACCCTTCGGTTAATCAGTTAATATCACCGTCAGGGTGTATCCAAATTCGAAACCAATGATGATGAAACAGTTTCAATAAGTTATGCATTTAAATGTATGCCCTTAAACTTCTAAAGTTGGCTTGTTTATTTTGAAAAATTACTTTAGTTTCAATGAAAAATAATCAATCAATACTGCCGCTTAATTTTATGATTCAAATTATAAATACGGAAAATAAAAACAAGGAAATATAAATTTATTAGCATTTATCAACTAGTAAACATTGATTAACAAGTATGATAGTTATAATAATGATGACTATACTTTAAAACATCATGAAAAAGTAATATTTCATATATTCAGACAGTAAAAATTCTAAATATATAAGCATATTAAATTTGTATCTGCCTTTAAAAATTTCGCATTTTATTTTAAAATTTTTCCTAAAATCTAATTTATTTGATAGAATAATTTTTCTCACCAAAGACTTAATATTTCTGTTGAATATAGGGTGTAAGAAATAAAGAAAGAATCTTTTCTCCCGAAATATATATATATGTGTGTGTGTGTGTGTGTGTGTGTGTGTGTGTGTGTGTGTGTGTGTGTGTGTGTGTGTGTGTGTGTGTGTGTGTGTGTGTGTGTGTGTGTGTGTGTGTGTGTGTGTGTGTGTGTGTGTGTGTGTGTGTGTGTATTTCACACACTTGACCATGTAAAATACCCATATCAACTAGAAAATATACATAATTAAATTTTTTATTATATAAACATAAAATACCAGTAATATTTTACTCCTAATATGTATGAATGTTAATCCTAATATGTATGAAGTTCCCCCTTCAGATCAATGCCAAAATTGAGGGAGTAGATCCTCTGGTGCTGCCATCTATCGGAGGATTTGAAGAGCAAAAGTCGTACTTTCACCTTCATGGTGCTCTGATTAAACGAAAGACGCTCCCAATTGACTTAAATTCGCATTGCCAAGGCATAGCGAGCTTGGCTTGTCCAAGTGTCATAAGTAACAACAACACAACAACATGAATGTTAATATATAATTGAAGTATTAGTGAAGCAGAAGAAATGAAGCAAAAGATACAAATCATAATATTTATATTGAAAAAATATGGCTAATTAAAATTAACGAATAGTTTTAATCTTAAATTGAAAATAAATTGCCCGTTATGTTATTCTTATTTAAAATTATAATTATTTTATTTTAGTTAATTGCTATATTTAAGAAATATTTGAAATATGATTCATTAAATATTATAATTGTAGTCTGTTTTCTTTATTGTGTTAACTATATTAATTGCTTTTATATTCAAATTTTAAATGATACAAAAAATAAATATTTTGAGGCAATTTGCAAGCCACTGTAAATTTATAGTGATTTTATATTAATAATAAATTTCATGATCTAATTTGCAAGTATTTTTATAAACTTAGAAATCCTGGAGTCAAGTATATCATTACAATAACAACTCAATATAATTAACCAAGATTTTAATTAGCTATTTTAATGTTAAGTATAATTTGCATTATGCATATTATATTCCAGATTAAAAGTTAATTAAAATATTTAAATAAAGCATAATGCGAATCTTCAATGCGCAAAGTAATTATTTCAAATAAAAACAATTGATTCATATAAAAACAATTTCTGTATTAGATTTTAATGGAAACCTAGTTTATAATTTATTTTTGTAATGTTTGGCTATAAGCTCTCATACTAATGAAATAAATCATAATAGCAAAGTCTTTGAAAACTTAACTTAAAGATTAAATTCTAATAAAAAACTTTAATAGTTTTCCGAGCTACTATGTTTGAAAATCATCTAGACAAAAGTGAATATTTTTATAATGAAAGAGATTAATTTAATCGCAAACTTATTCATAGTTAATTAACTTCATTTATCACTATAGTGTTTTAAAGCAATTATATGAATAAACACGTTAAAGTATTTCGTGCTCAATATTAAAATTAGAAAAATGCTTATTTATTATATGCAATTATTTTTAATTGAAATTATTGTATTGAAGTTTCCACTGAATCTACCAAAAATTTTTAACATGGAACAATTTATTTTCTAGAAGTAAATTTAGAATAATTAGTTAAACCTTTTTATTATAAGAAATAATTAATTAATTTTATTAATTAAAAATTAATTAATTTTGTTATAAAAATTAAAATGACTGCATTTTTAATAGTTTTTTTATTAAAATAACAATCAATTAATAGTCAAAATGTTAAATCAAAAAGAAAATAAATTTTACAAATTAATATATAGGAAGCACATTATGAGATTTTTTTCTCAAATATATTTAATTTCACTGCATAACACTGAACAAACAAAACAGCGGCAAATTCATTTGCCACAATGCTTATAAAATATTGTTTTCATATAAAGATATTTTTGTTATATATCAATAAGCATTTGCCTCATAATAATTGATAGCAAAACTAAGTTGAATTAAAACACTTGATTTTACAAATTGACATAAAAAATAAATAAAAAGTAGCTTTTTACTGACTTCGTTAATTATGTAATCAATAATAAATAAGCAAAATTTTTTAAGTTTAATTATTTCCAGAATATATCTGTAATGCTGTTGGCAATATTCACATATAATGTCGTTTGCATCTTTATAATTTTTGCATGTATAAAAATATTAATAACAAGAGAAGTGTTTTCCCCACTAAAATTAATAACTTGTAAAATAATTTTTCCTTAATGAAAATGGAAATCAAGTAAACAAGTGCATGATGTCTTTAATTCTATTTGGAATAATAGAAACACAAGGATAATTAAGAAGAATAATTATTCAATTATAAGCAGGATAAAATTTTCTAACTATTTTTAAAGATTAAACTTATAAAAGCATAAAATAATTTGAAAGTTTCATATCAGATTCTATATAAAGTAACAGATACATAACAAATATTTTCATAACAGATACTATATTTCCAAGAAAATAGAATAGAATATTCTACTTCACAATTATAAGTAAAGAAAGATCATTGAGTGTTAAGAATCTTTTCTGATTTAACAGATGATCTTCCACATTTTAACTGCTTTATTAATAATTTTTCATACTCTTTCAAACTCACATATTTTGGTGCAGCTTATTAATATATTTTTAAGTAATTTAAATAGAAATATCATGCCAACCACCACAGGTTTTAAAATGTGCAATAATGGTAAATAATATACATTATTTAAAATTATAAAAAAATATGATTATATTTGTTGTATTAGCTAAAACAGTTAAATAATGAATACATTTAAGGATATTTAATTCAGAAAATTCAGATGCCAATCAAACTTTTTTACTTTATCAGTGTTCGAACTACCGTTTTAAAGTCTTTGACGTGTTTGACAAAGCACTATTTAATGGATAGCTGGAATACACACCCAAGAAAATATTTTTGAAATAACGTCTGCTGATTTATTACTTTTATATGCAGTTTAGTATTAACATTTGTTGGAAGGATTCTCCCTTTTTCAAGCTGTGAACCATCAAATCTTTTTACTTCTGGCACAAGCATTCCAAATCATAGTAGAATCTGTTTTGGTATGATGATTCTAACTAGAGTGTTTTTCTTTCTACGTAAATCATGTAAAACGAAACTGGTTTTCTTTTATTGAGCATACTTTTCGAGCACACTGTTTTCATGTATTTTGCGTATATTTAGTAATAATCCATTTTCAGCTAGAAATGTATGCTCATTAAAGCTATATAGTTTGCTATTTTTTTATAAATTAAATAAAATTAAGCATTTAAGAACTATTGAAGTAAAAATAATTTTATTCTTATACAATCTGTTTAAAAAGTAAAAACAAAAATATTATAAATAAAAAGCAAAATTAAAATTATTTATTGATATATTTTAGAAAACGCAAGTATCCCTTACAATTATGCGAAGATAATATTAAACAATAATTTAAAATAACATTTCATCAGTAAATAATTTTTTTCTTTTAAAATAATATTTTATGAAGTTAAAACGTTATTTAATGAAATTAAGATTTTATTTATTTTAGTATCAGTTTCATTCAACCACAACTAGAATAAATAAAACAAATAAAACTCTGATGTTGAAAAGACAACTAATATGTTAAGATATTATGTTAAGATATAAGCAACTAATATGTTAAGATATAAAAAAATATATAACTTAATTTTTCAAATGAGAAATAAAAGTAAATTATCTGGCAAAAACACACAATCGAGCAAAATAGCGTGGTTGAATACGAAATTTACCATCTTAAATAAACTAAATTAAAAGGTTTCTACGTATGATTTTCCAATTAAAAATTAATTATGAATTATTTTTCTAATATTAATATAAACTTTTTTTACAAATGAAATAAATTTATAAAATTACTGCTAAAAATATTTTTTTAACAATATTATATAAAGTAAGCGTATTTGTCAAATGTCTTATATTATTTCAATGTTTACGTGTGATTTAAAAAGACGCTACAAATTTATTTCCATTTTCTGCATTATAATTCTGAAACATTTTGCATCGTCTAAGAGCTTAGTTTAAAATACAATATAATCAAGAATGTATCATTTGATTGATGAAAATTTTAACTAGCTTTATCCAATTGTGATATGCTTGAAAAGGATATTAACATAATATATTAATTTCTTTACACGATGTAAAAGGAAAAAAAACTAACTTCTCAGTTTTTAAATACAAGCATTAAAAAAAAAATAGATTAACTTCTTTCAAAGATAAAAATTGAAATTATTCATTAAAATTTAAAAGTTAAGAATTAAAAATTTCATTATAACAATCCTTAAAAACTAAATATCAAATTTTTATATTGAATAGCAATCTACTGGAAAAATCTTTTATTATATTTGAGTTATTTTACTTTGAATTTGGAAAATGTTGTATAATTAAACATGCAATGCATTGAATGATTAATTATATGCATTTATTTAGGTAATAATTTAAATTCTCGAAGAAAATGTTTTAATTTTTGTTAGTTTTATATATATATATATATATATATATATATATATATATATATATATATATATATATATATATATATATATATATATATATATATATATATATATATATATATGTGTGTGTGTGTGTGTGTGTATATATATATATATATATATATATATATATATATATATATAGCTCCCCCTGTTATGCTATTCTAATTAAAGTCTAACATTTTCATATCGTATCAATCAAAATGAATTCAAGGCTGGGTTTTAATAGAAGAGACAACTAAAATAACACGACCAAATATCATTTCCCTATTAGTCACAGACCAAGAATGCTTGTGATAAAAAAACCATGAAATGAACGTTTTTGTTTTGCAGCAGTTCTTTTGTTTTGCAACAATGTATTCTTTTATTTTACGTAACACAAGCACATATATGGTTAAGTAAATATTTATTTGTTCTACTGAATAGAATTAAGCTTCAAGAAAAAAATACTATTCAAATTTTTACTCATGTTACAGCATATTTTAATTATTTTTCAAATTTTTTCATCATATTGTTTGTGTTAAAATCGTATTAATGTATCTAGTTTTTCTTAATTTATTCAAATGTTTTATTTCATAAACGCTAATATAAAAGAGATATTTTCAAAGTCTAAAATTTTTGCATAAAAATCAAAAATATCAATCTCTCAATAATTGCAAAAGCTCAGTTATATATCATACTGAAATGGTGTGAAAGACTTCTAAATCATATAGCATTAATTACATAACTTAGATTACCAGTTTCAATAAATTTATGCAAATTGAATGGAATTCGGAAATATGGATTTCACTAAGCAATATATTGAAAGATAGGTCAGTTTTGGGAATTTCATAATATTAATAACTTACATAGATCTCCAATATCAATTGTACTGGATTTTGATTGATAATGATGTTTTCTTGTATTTCTGGCAACGATATAATATGAATTGGCAGCACAGATCATCAATATTTTGAGAGATTTGCAACAGATTGCGTTAGTTGTCTTATTGAAATAACAAATCATTCCTTTAATTGATATACCAAAAGAAAAAAAACAAGAAAGTTCTTGCCATTTTTGATGGCCCAAATGAACATGAGCTACAGAAAGCGTAGCCTATTGTCAGTCCTCAAAGTAGTCACCATCTGCATCCAGCAACTTCTGTCAAAGAGTCTCCAGTTAGACAAACTCCTTGTGGTAAAACACGGGGTTTTGGACGAAAAGATGTCCATGAGTGCTTGGAGCAAATCTGCTACATTGATGAAGGATTTCCACGAAAATGATTGCTCAGGAATTGGAAAAGATTGTAATTAGTACTCCTTACTCACTTGATGCAAGGTCAAGTGAGTAAGGAGGATTGCACAAAGTCTCCAAACTTAGCCTCTGTATGGTATTCCTGGGTACCATGTGACATGCGGCCTCACGTTATCAGCTAATAACTGTAAGCCTTTGCGATAAAATAGAGATGTTTCCATCTCTTTTAATGCCTGTTGCACAATTCCAATAGCTTCAAACACATGTCCACAGTGATCATTTGGTCCATTAGTAGCACTTTCTAGTGAGCCACTAGTCCACCAGACACCAGCTTCATCTCAGAGGGAAAACTCTCCTTTCCTGAATTTGTCAAACCATACTTTCATTCACAGCACTATCTCCAAACACTTGATATATTTAGCGACTTGATTCAGCAACTTAAGCCCACCTTGATTTCGTAAAAAAAAAACAACACCGAACGAATTTTTTCGACAGGTCTATATCTGTTCCCTACTGTACGAGTTATACCATTTATGAATATGCTCAGGGGACCTGCTTTTATAACGACTGATTCCTACTCTCGACTGACCGGTGTCTTAATCACATCATACACTAATTTCATATTTATTCTCCCTTCCTTCAGTGGCAACACGAAAATAGCACGAACTTTCTTGTTTACGTTATATTAATATAGTCTAATAATAATGTATTTTATAAAGTAACAATAGTATAGAGGGATCCCTTGGTTATATTATTTAAATTATGTTACATCAATACAAAATCAATGTAACATGAATACACTGGGATGGAATTTCTAGGAATTACATCCACAAATTTTAAAATTGGTAGACAAATTTAGACACGTTATACTGTATAAAAAAGCACTCTGTTGATGACGCAATGTTAAGGTGTTTCAAAAGCTATTTATTTCAAGAAAGATGCACTAAGTACAATAAAGAAACAATTACATCACAGGAATTTCGTAAAATTAGCTTATTGTCACCTCTTGAATAATGCCATTTATCTCATAATAGTTACATATACCGAGTAAGTGTAACAATTAAAAAATGACGTCATGTTTATAAAAAACTTAGAAATATATATATAATTTAAGTAAATTTACACAGCTCAATGTTTATTTAATTAAACATTATCCTTATTATAAATATGTTTTACAAAATTAAATTTAGTTTGTACAAATACATTCTAAACAAATACATTATAAAAATATTTTTATGGATGAATGAATGTGTTATATCTTTCGTTTTTACTTTAAAAGAAATTAAATTGACCAAATATACATTCAATTTAATCTTTGTAAAAATATTTCATGAATTTTTAATAAGATCATTTGAAACTAATTGCAAAAGAATTAGTAATATTTATGTTAATTTAAATTTTGTTTATTCGTTAATTTAAATTTAGTTATTATGTTCTTTGTATTATATTGTTAAATTTCGTTTATTATTTATATTTTGTTATATTATTGTTATATTTATTTATGTTATTTGTTATTGTTAAAATTAAATTTTATTATTATAATATAAATTTTGTTTATTAATTATCTTGTTTATTTATTATATATTATTAAATTTTGTTTATTTAAATTTTGTATATTATTAATTTTTATTATTGTTTGTTTATTATTATATTAAATTTTGTTATTATTATATTATAAATAATAATTATTATAAAATTATATATTATTATTTTGTTATTATATTTTTATTTTGTTATAAATATTGTTTTTTTTTATTTTATCTAAAATTCTTTTTTAAGCAAGCAATATTTTTTAAATAATTAAAAATGCAAAAAATAATCTTTACAAAAGGTTTTTAATTTCACAGGATATATAAAGATATATATTTATTCTGCCTTTCAAATGCATTTTACGATATGAAACAACATCGATTGTTTTAAGAAATTCGTGAACATTGTTTGCTTTCATATGCTTCTTTGTCTTTTATTTATCTCAAACGTATTGTAATACCACTTTTCCTTCTGTTTCCATGGTAACCCATTTAAATCTCTGGTTGAATTGTCGAATCTTTTAGAGAAGTTTAAGAAAATATTTGTGTTTACAATCCAAGATGTTACAGAGAATGAAAGTTTGTATTTCATCCGACTACGATCTTTCATTATTGTGCACCTCTAATTAGATACAAATTAAAGAAACAATTTATTTTTGGAAAACAAAAATATCAAACTTGTTTTTTGTGAAACCAAAGAAAAATAAGTAAAGCAGAGTTAAGCTTTTTCATTTTAAATAATATTGTTTTCTTATAAAATGGAAAAAAATATAAAAATAAAAGTTTGCATAATTTATATGGGTATATAAGTGAATTTAAAATTTTCATTGATAATCCATTTGAAGATATCATTTTTATGATCATTTTTCATAAAAATAGGCTAAAATTATATATGAAATATCTATTAAAAATTGTATGATTCTGAGAGATTTAAGAAATTAAAAATTTAGTTACTATTCGCTACTATAAAGTCGTCACAAATACAATCACTCATCTTCATGATCCCGAAAAGATTAGAAAAGAGTGTTTAAACTTTGGAGTTCATTCAAATAAATGAATGTCGCAACTAAATATTAAAGAATGGTTAGAGAAAAAAAGGAATTTTTCTATAGAATGAGGATACTCGGAGTTAGAATAATTCATAATTCAGTATTCGTCCACAATAATTTTAACCCTTTACTTGTATCAAAACATCAACCTCCAATAAACAATAACCAAATAAAACGAACGTCTTGCCTTAATAATTTCCATCAATTTCTTTTTATTGGGATATACTATTATTAATATGTGAAAAGTTATACTGAGCAAAGCAGATAACTTTCTTGAATATTTTATATTTTACCAATGATTTTAAAGTAAAATAAAAGTAATAATAATTAAAAAGATGTTATTAAATTTTACTAATTTTGAACAAAATAACTTGAAATAATGTAATAAATTAGTAAAATAGTTTAACAAAATAAAAATATATTTCTTGAACATTTTAAATCTCATTTTTCAATTGATAAAACTCAGGATTTCATTAAGTTTAAATTCTGTATTATAGAAATAATTTAATTCCCAGTGTATTTACTAAACAATAAAAAATTTATACAAAATTTAGACTACAAATGCATTTAGGTCTGCGCATTTGGTTATAGGAAGAGATGTGAATGAGTTTTAATAAAATATTCAGTAACATTTTATGTAAGTTAGAATGAGGAATAATGCGAATCAAATCAAAAACATAGTATTTGAATTCAATTTTCTATTTTTTTTAAATTCAACTATTGTAAACAGCAAAAATATGAAAGTTAATATATAAACCTAAATAAAAACTTATAAATTTCAAACAAAAGTTAATTTTTTTAATTTTGAAATAAGATTTTAAATATTTATTTAAATGCATTATATACGTCACTATTTATTACTAAAATTTTTATCAGATTAACTTTAAATCTAATCTCATTAAAAATTCATTATAACTACCACATCAAAAAATAAATATCACAAGTTCCGAAATAATTTTATGATTATTTTCAGATCATCATTGATAATCAAATTTTAACGCTCTCCTTCAGTGGAAAGGTAAAAACAAAATATTGGAAATTTCAGTAGTTGAATTCACAATCTATGAAATATTTATAAAAAAAATACCATTAGAACAGTTTGAATGTAAAATATTGTAAATGACAATTGATATTTTAAACCTTTGAGCTTGAAAAATTGAATAAGGAAACAATTAACATATAAATAATAGGCCTTTATTTCATAAGTTATTACTGTCATGACTTCCTTTTGAATTCAATTGAAATTACCTTTTTAACTTGTAAATTTGAAATGATGCATTGGACAATGAAACTAATGCTGCTTCTACTGTCACATGATCATTTCCTTTAAATGTAGCACTAATTTTATATACGTATCCTAAATCAGAAAAGAAACATTTCCTTAAAGTGTCATTAAAAAAAGAAAATTATGGTGAAAATTTACATCAAATGAGAAAATTTCTGAAAATTATTCAAAATTAAAACAATGTAAATCTTGATTAATCTCAAATTCATTGAATCAAATAATATTTAGATATGTAAATATTATAATTTAAGGGAGTATAGCAAAGCATAAATATAATATATATGATTATCAAAATACTAAATTTTGTAGCAATTATAATGAAAATTTATTATTTTCCCATATTGCATTATGTTCTTTATACTAGACATTATTCCACTATAAAGATATTATTTGCTTCAAAGGTAGAAATACTTACATCAAGCAAATTGAATATTTATAATGAAAATACAACTATTGAGAAATTCACATTACCCTAATCTTTTAATTTTATATTTGTGCAATTTGTACAAAAATATAGGATTGTTCTATTTGATACATAAAATATTTTTTAATAAAATACCGAATCATGTGAAAGAAAAGGAAATATTGTATATCATACTGTTATTTTTTGCAATACACATAATTGAATTATTAAACTTAATATTTGTTCTTTGTACAATGAAATTCTAAAAATGAAATTACGCTAATGAATAATTAAGTTTCAATTAATAATAAAAAGTAAATCATAAACTCAAGTAAAGTGATTGAAACACCAATCAGCACAATTTTTAATAAAAGTATTTATGAAAATTACTGAGCAATCCTGAACAATAATCTTTATCACTGAATATTTAAATATCTGAAAATGTGTCTCATTAATTCTTTGCTGCGCTGATTAATTCCTTTATAATAATCCCTTTCGCTAAGTTTATTTTCTTCCATTTTCTTACAGAGTGAAAACAAAATAAATAACTAGCGAGTAAATAATTAACTAATTCGAAAGAATTACTGCCTATGCGAAAGGTTGGAAAATTTCACCTAATCCCTCAGAAGAAGGGGGAATTCATTTATGCCACAGCGAACCCATTTAAATATTATTTGTATAGTTATTGAAACATAATACTCTATAATGTATTTGAGCATCATTGTTTTCTTTGTCGTAAACACGAATCTGAAGATTAATATTTTTATCCGCTTTGAACTGAAAATTGGATATTAAGTTTACATTTTATTCCAGCGATAATATGTAAATTATTTGATTTTAAAAATTAATTACTTTTTGTTGGATTTAAGTATTCAATTCAGGAAAGTATGAAATTAGTTTTTATTGCTTATTACTTAGCGTTTTTAGATTTGTAGAAAATTAAAATAAACGTCTTTTTATTAATCCTTTTTCATATTTCATACTTGAATAAATCAGTTAATCTCTTTTCCAATAAATAGAATGTAAGTAAATAGCTAGAATGATATATTTTATATGAGTAGACGTCTTTAGAAAATGGATTTTACCTTTTGATTCTTCAAATTACTAATATTGTAAAAAAGTTGTTTCCAAACTGACGTATATAAGAATTAAGGCATATTGTTCCATTTAAATTTTAGATGCATCAAAAATTATACACTTAAAATTATAAACGAAATTTAATTATAAGTGTAAAATAAAACAATTTTATACTTGAACAACAACCCCTGTATAACATTTGTTTCAGAGAAATTCTGTTTATTTTTTTTTTTTTTAAATTTTGCTTCAATGGAATTTTTGATATTTTTTTTTTGCAATGTTTTTGGAACTCTCAATCATATTATACAAAAGTGTTAAATAGCTGTATACACTATATATATCATGTTATCAGTATGCAACAAAGCTAAATATTTAAGTAAAGTTTCTATAGGTTGAAGCATCCAAATGACAAAGAACCCCTGTCTCTGTCATGAAGACAAAGCAATAATCTTGATTAATGTCAAGAGCAAAAATTTCACAACCGGTTTCTGATTTGTAAATCACGTGTAAACTACACTTTCTTGTTTCAAAAATGTGGTGCAATGTCTAATGTCAGAAGGAAGAATTTCATCAATACTTATCAGAATGTGAGCATCACAAAATCATGAACGAGGGGGATATATTTATACAAAATATTGCAGCTCATGTTAAGAAGAAATCTGTAAATTTTCAGTTGAAAATCGAATCTTAGATCCCAGAAGAACATTTAAGGCGTGACTTCACATACCCCGTATCCTTAATGTCATTATGTGATATGGTAAAAATGAACTCTCAGATTATAACTCGTATACAGAACGATAAACATCTGTATGAGTATAGTAACAACACTTATAAAAATCAATTTACAATCCAAAAAAAATCCATAATTAAGGATTCTTTCGATGTTATTTCAGTAACAATTGCATCCAAAGAAGTGTAATGAATGATGAACTGAATGATAAAGGTTTCAGTTTCAAGCAAAATTGCTTTACATTATCACTGTGAAAATATCATTTTAGGAAATGATATCAAGAAAAGCATATAATGACAATGAATGCAGTTTGCAATCATTGTTGTCACTCTAGTGCCATATTTAATGCAACAGGATGTTTCATTTTTCATTCATTTTATCTCTTTTTTACATATCTGATAACAGAAGAAGCCAATTTTATTGTATTGTTAAGTATTTACTGTATAGTCATTGTTAAGCTATTACTGTTAAATTTTATTGTATTGTTAAGTTATGTTAAGGCTGATGATGGTGAATTATCTTTGAGGTATATGTAATACAATCATACAGGGAAGTTGTCCCTGTATGATTCTATAACATTGTACAGACATCGCCATTTATTATATTTGATATAATCTTGCATTGAGTCGCAGGAAATGAAGTAAATATTTTCTCATTAAATATTTGCTTAATTTGATGCACAACCAGTTTATAGCCCATGACCCTTATTACTATCGGAACCTGTGCCTTACTGGCATAGGTGCTATAATCCAGAATGCCAAATTCTGATAAACCTAGTATTTACTTCATCGCGCACGTCACGATACTTTATCTTGGCAACATTTCTCCATCGACAAAAACATTCAGAATTTGGGATCATGGACTATACGGCAGCTGTGCCTTACTATCAAATGTAGCTTTATATTTTCAAGTTTACATGATGCGTTCACAGCAGTTCCCTCATGTTATAAATTTATGTGTAAAATACCTAAACTAGCCAAAACATTTTCCCAGCATTGATATTTTTTTCAAAAGTAAGCCGAGATGTGTAAATATCATTCCTAGAGTAGATTCGATAACATCGAAATAAATATTTCATTCAAAATTTTTTTCTACCTTTTTTAATCAGTTACCATTTGCACTTAGTTCTTCAAATCCTATGGTGAGCGTCTGGTAATTTGGTTCAACAGTTTGTGGATTTCATTTCCACGTCTTGGGTAAATGATACAAAGATTTTGATTCCGCATTAAAATGACGATTGAAGTCTGATTACTCTTTGTATGCAAAAAAACTGACCGTTATGAGTAAAAACAAACTTTATTCTTTATTATCTAATATAATACTTAAAATCAAGTAATAAAATAATCGAAGTTATTGATATGGTTTCCAAAATAAAAAAATATATATAATTGTTTGTGTAGAGTACCAAGCTTGTCTCATGTATCTTTACGTCAAATAAATACAAGGTTGTTTTTAAAACTTTAAAGAAATATGTATTAATATTTGATAAATATTATTGATAAGGAAATATCGTGAAATATCAAGAATATTATTAAAAATAATCTGCACTTTGGATAAAATCTGTTATATCTTACATAATGAAAAAGGCAATTAAAAACATTAACTAATACCTTATTATTCAAACATTATTTCAAATTAGTTTATATAAAACAAATTTCATTAGCATCGATCATATTTCTAAATTCAGTGACCTTCAAAATATCCTCCAGCATTTCAAAAATATCGCTTATCTTCTCGCTTGTGAATATGTAGTCCCAGATACTACTCTTCGGTTAAAATGTGCATATAATATATATTTTCTATGAAGCAGGTAAACTGATACCTTTATATGTGATAAATAAAATCAAGCATCTACTTAACATTAAGTCACTTAGGTACAATTGGTTATAATATATCTCCTCTTAAATAATATTTTCATGCTATAAATTTATGCAAATTTAAAATAACAAAAACAGCAAAGTTGCAAAGCATCATATTTTTGTAAACGTATTTTTCAAATTAAGATGGGTTTCTCTTCATGTAAATAATGTGATAAGTAAAACAAAGCTATATACCTGAATCAATGAAGACTCGAAATTTAATACCTACATTAGGATAAACATTTTAGAGAATATAATTTCCTAAAATTTTCCATTTTAACCTAAATTATGTCCAATTTAAGGAAACGATTTTTACAAAGGTCATAAGCTGCTTTAAGTTTCAAATTAATAACCTTGAAAAAATAAACTAAATATATTTTAAATAAATATATCTTAATTAGTTTCAATACGTAATCAATCCTAAAACATATTCATTTCGATAGAAATCCGCCTCATTTAATTTTTTTTTTAAATTCTCTATACGTGGAATAAAGTTTCTTGCTATAAAACATCACTTTGCACAAAACTAAGTAAAAAATATTATTTTAAAACTGTGAACATCATTATTTGCCCAAATCATATCTTTTCCCCAAAGCTAGGCATATATTTTCCAATGCCGAACTTATCTGCAGCAACTCATGAGGAAAGAGATTCATATTACTCTCCAGTAGATCACTTCTCATTGTGGTGTAGATAGAAACGAACATGCTGACTTATTAATTAAAAAGGGTTCTATGATTTTACAAAGGATTAAAAGTGAGATTTTATTTTCAATTGCCAAACGTATTCTTAAAATCACTTCAATCATTAACATTAATGAGTAGAAATTCCACAAAGAGCTGGTTGAAGATTATCAAGAGTTTCCTAATTGGTCCTGCTCCATAGGTGTTGCGAGTTCTAAATGTATGTTGGTCATGACTGTTTGGCTGTTCTATTATTTGGTATAGGTTCGTACTAGACCCAACCTGTAAATTTTGCAATCATAGGCAGAATCAACAGAATTATCGACAGAGTTCACATGGGACGATGCAGAGCAATTTGTGGCAACTCAGAAATAAAACTCTACTGAACCACAAATCTGGGGATAGGATGGCAACATTTATTTTTTTCTTTCTTCTTGGTTTTTTATTTTTATATTGTCATGTACCTTGCCACTAAGACCTTCTCGGAGCACTGGCAACTATATTTTAATGGGAGAACAAACAGAACCTACCGTGTCTGAATTAATTGTGATAATATTCCAAGAACAATAAAACACACATTTTCCACTGCCCTGCATTTTAAGGTCTCTGGCTCAGTTCGGGGAATTCTCCTCCCTCGACATAAAAAGAGACTACACTGCGAAAACTTCAAGGAGATAGCCGGTTGTGTTCTGCACACTAATCTATAATTCTCCTCATAGACACGACACCAACAAACTTTGCCATTGGAAATTAAAAAAATGTTTTCCACTGAAAACCTCTATGGAAACTGGTGAGTATGGCTGGCGTATTCCAGCAGATTTTATTTCCTTGTTTTTTAATATTCTTCAGTTATAAAGATTGAATAAATATTGTGGCAAATCATAAAATGCTTAAAACTTTAAAATAATGCTTTACATTTCTTCATCCATTTAAAGTGTTTCCTCAAAAGTATGAAAAGCAGAAGAAATTCTGGAGATTATTATTTTCAAGAAAATTTACAAGATTGATTAAAAAATATCCAAATATAAAACCAAAATATGTGTTTTTTTTCCAAAAAACTGAAATTACTTATGATAATCGCCAGAAAATATGAAAACATTTCCATTGACGTATTTGCGTTCTACACTTACACTGTTATGGTTGTCGAAAATATCCTTCACTTCAATTTTAGCGATGAAAGTCATAAAGAGGTTTTATATCTTCACAGATATCATAAAATTCACAGATACAAAATGGCGCAAACTCATAAACTGAAAAAACGTGTTTGAAATAGCAGGCAGCTGTGATTAAAATGTCCACTTGCAAAATTGCTTTTCCAGAAACTGCAAACGGTGAAAGTGGTTAGTTTATGTATTAAAACAAGATGGACAAAACATGTTTTGGAAAATTAAATTTTGAAATCATTTTAAGAATCTATGACTAAGTCATAAAAATACTTACTTCAGGTTAAAAGAAAGTATTAAAATTTGCTTATGAGTATTCGTAAATTTTGGTTTATTTCTTTATATATATAACAATTTTACGATTTGTTCACACATTTTTGTTTAACTATCAATATATTTAAAAATGTGGAGTAAATAATGTATGAGGGAAAATTAACTTTAACTATTTTATTACAGAATAAAATAGTGAAAATGATTAATAAAACGCATTTATTTAAAATATCAATAAAATCTATTAAAATACCTCCTAATAACATTCTTACAAAAGAAATTAAATCCTTCAAAATAACTAAGTATATATATATATATATATATATATATATATATATATATATATATATATATATATATATATATATATATATATATATATATATATATATATATATATATATATATATATATATATATATATATATATATGTATATATATATATATATATATATATATATAATTATAATTTTCATTTTTAATTCAAATTCAAAATTTTATCCCAATTTTTTCATACTTGATATATATTACTGTTAATTTACTTACGTGATCCTTATAGGGATTTAAATGGCCAATTCCGAAATTTTTTACGAATTATTTTCATCAATTTTCTAGCAATTTCAGTAATATTACTATTATTAATCAAATTGAAAAAAATTTATAAATTATAATCCATAAATATTAGCTTTCCCATTTTTTATTAATAATAATTACATAAATAAGTTAAAAGAATTTTACATTTTTAAAGAAAATTGAGTGTTTTTATTTTAAGTTATATAAAATGAATAAAACAAAAATACATTTAAATATTACATATTAATACACATATTAATAAAATAATAGTATTTCAGACAGTAATAAAATGATTTAACTCAGCATTATTTTAATTAATATGAAAAATTCAACACTTTTATAAGAAAATAGTATAACTTAACATTTGTGATTGCAGAAGGAACAGCCTAAAATGACATATATTAAATATAATTGTTACTCTCGTATTATTTTTTAAATTAACAAGAAATTTTAGGTTTACTTCTATTTTTGGAGTATTAATTTGAAAAATCATTAATTTTGCAATACTTGTATTTAAACCGAATGTCGGTTACCACTACTTATCCAAATTATGTAACTGCATTAAAAACAAGCTGCATAAATAACTCAAAAAAGCATATTATTATTAACGCTAATAATTTACTATAATATTTAGGAAACACACTTGCAAATACACGATATAGTATTCATATTTATACATAATAAAAATTGCAAGTGAAAAGAACAAATTATAACTCAGTTTTAAAGGTGAAATATTTCTATGTAAATAGCAACGATGAACATTTACGTGTACTTTCATTAAAAAGTCAGTATTCAGACAGAAAAGATAAATTATATCGGATGAAGACTGCTGAAAGCTTAGAATTCCGAGCTTCAGCCAAGACCCAGCCTAATGGAAATTTCATTGATAAGTAGGCGGTGGCAGTAGACAACTAATTTTGGTCTACACGCAATTTTTCATGGAGATAAACCGTGTTTTCCATTAACACGGCTTCAAAATGCTCCTTCATTTACTAGCGAATAGCTCTTAATATCTGAGCATATTACGAAATGAAACAATTTATGAGCTTTGCCAAAACTCCTTATCAAGACTAACGGGAAATGACTGCACAAGATCAGGTTTTGATAAGAATTTTAATAAAAATCACCTCCCTTATTAGTATTTCCATTTTCTTTGATTGCTTGCTAAAATAACTGCTTTTCGTGTAGGGAATGCTTTATCTTTTTAAGTTTTTTTTTACGAAAAATATTGAATGAAAATAAGTAAACTTATAAAAAATATTCGAAATCGCAAAAAAACTTTTATCATACTGTTATCATACTAAACCAAGAATCCTGATTTAAGTTATGATAGTTTTGATTTTACTTATGGAGGAAAATTACTTCTTAATAATTAATAATTTAAAACTAAGAATTTAATACATCTTTAGAAAAACTTCAAGCCCATTTTAAATTACATATCAGTATAAAATGTAATATTATTTATATTGAAAGTTGACTGTATCATAATAAATGACGTTAAAATAATAAATTTCCTTACAAACTTTTAATGAAATTTGGATACATACATAATTTAAAACATATTTTTTCATTTTGTTTTTTATGCTAATCCGTGTTTCCTTAGACTATTTTTTATGCATAGATATTTATGATATGACTTCAAATTTTGATTGGATATTAAGATTTTGAACTTAAAATTTGAAATTATTTGAAAAATAGCAATAAAATATGAATATATTTTAATTGCTATATTCAAAAATATTTACACAATAGGAATCTTATATGCAATAAAAATATTTAGGGAGAAAATTAAATTTTTCTTTTTATACATGTTTTAGTACATTTTTGTATTGTTAATCATTATCTGGTTAAACTAATTTTTTTTACTTTAAACTCATTTTAATTTAGAATTAACGTTATTCATGAAAACTGTATTAATGCACCGAGTCCAGGGTTTTCGTGGACAATAGCTACCAGAGAAAACTTGTCCCTATATTTTGTGTTGAAAATGCGATAAGGAAAACTAACAAAATGTACTATTATTTAGCATTATTTACTATTTATATTTTTACTCTTCAAAATTTTTATTTATATTGCTCAAAATTGTACTTTGAAACACTGAAACACGAAATTAAGATTCATTTATTAATCAGCTAAAAACAAGTAGTATGAGTCATGGAATATTTCGATTTTTTCTGTTACAATGTCATAAATAGTGATGTCTTTTCATCTTTCTTCCAATGAATTTTCGATTGGCGGCCTATTGGAAAAACAGAAAGCAAGCTTTGTTGCAATGGACAAAAATAATAGTTTTTCCAAAAATGGAAAGATGCATACAAATAAACAAAAAAATAATGTATGCCAGTAGAAAAAAAGAAAGAATCTTATACTGAACAAAGTTTTTCACTATTTGCTCCGATGACAGTTTACAAAAGATGAAAAACACCGAGACATAGCTTTCCATCCCTTAAAGTTATCATCACACTCATGGAAAGTTGACTTATTTTACCTGCTCCAGAAACATCATTAGCAATAACGATTACATCATTACCAACTTCTGCTGGGTCGGTATAAAAATCAGTGACTTCAAAATACGAGAATGGCGCATTTTCCTAACAAACCACACATTTCCATCTACTTATCAAACAGCGTCAAGGAAAAATTAATTTTTCCTGATTAAATTATAAAATAATATTTAAATATATTCATATAATTTATGCTAAAATATTTAAATGTATTCATATAAATAAAGCTTGTCAGGTATAACTCGAAAATTTCAAACCAAAAATGCATTTGATATCATATTATTTTATATTTTCGAAACTGAGCTGATATGAAAATGAAATATTAAATGCGAAAAATTTTCTACAGTTAATTTCAAATATATTTCCAGTTTTAATTTCAGATGTATTGTCAATGCGATTGTATAATTATTTTTGAAGAATAATTATAAAAATAATTCCCATTATAAACTTTCTATGAATAAAGTTTAAATATCAACTTTATAGTAAGAACTATTTATCAACTTTAAATAACAATGTAATTAATTAAATTTCTTATGCTCTCTTAAAAACGAAATAAAAGCCACCCGATTTGTCTAGTGGTCAGCGGTGTACCTGACTGCGGATAGAGAGATCCTGGGTTCAAATCCCGGTTCGGGAATGGATGTAATTTCTCTATCCTGCCTTTGTCCTTTCCTTGTATGAATGGGTTGTAAATGGTTGCCTACCCTATAAACGGCATGTGTGTACTGAGGAAGTCAGACTCAACACCTAAATATGGTTCAATTGGAAAAGTGGAGCAGCGCAACCTATAATGCCAGCCTAGCTGGCACGCGACAATAACAACAACGAAATGTGAATATTTTCATCAAATTAAAAAGACAGGTGAATCAAGTATTTAATATCTACATCAAAAACCGCAGCAAAATTATCTTTCTCTGTCATAAACATTAATTACATGCTAAATTTCTTATAAAAATTAATTTTGCTGATATGAATTTACTTCTGATAATATAATAAAATTTGGAAATTTTTCTCATGGAAATTATATGTTTGAGACATACATGCATATATAAATGCATATATGTAAACATATTATATTAACCCTTAGTTGTCAAATAATTTGCTTTTATTTATTTAAAATCATATTATGAACGTGCAGGATGAAGATAATTTATTCGTATCGTGATTGAAAGCATTTAAGATTAAATACAGTTTAGGTGATTTTCATATATGCAATTTGAGAGAACTACCTATCTTATGCAGATACCTTTTCACGCACTTTCTCATTAACGCTCTTTCATTAAGGCGTCAATTTTTTTGTTCTTTTTATTAATTAATTTTTTTCTTATCTCCGCAAAGGCAGGAAGTCTTATCTGATGAAAATTCACTGATTTCTTTTTTCCTTCACTAGAAACGTGTAATCCTATTTCCAACAAAAGCTAAAGTAATTATAGAATAAATCTATCTAATTACCGTTCGGTTAATTAGTTTCACAGGAAAAGAGCACAGATATAGTCATAATTTATAATCAATATTCTGATAAACAATAATTGAAAGTTACGTGAAAGTTATTTTCTAAATTTTAAGGATTTTTTTAAAAATTAAAAAATTAATCTCATTTTTTATGCAGCTCTGCTAATTATTTTTTATTTAAAGTAGTTAATTATATATACGCACACATACACACACACATATATATGTGTGTATATAAATATGTGCGTATATACATACATATATATATACACACATATATATGTGTGTATGTGTTTGTGTGTGTGGGTAGGTGGTTGGTTGGCTGCTTGCGTCCGTGTATGTGTTTGTCTGCATGCATTCTTAATTTAATGTTTTGAAAAATAAAACAAAATAGATATAAATAAATAATATACAACTAGGAATTATATTAAAAATTACTTGTCTGTTTTACTGTACAATGTTTTAAAAAATGATTTTAATGCTATTCTTATTTTTAATTTTTATATTTTTGTCTTCAATAAATATAAAAAATATTAAAATGTACATTAATTGTAAGAATTACTGATATTAACATACTAGTAATAATAAGCAGTAAGTGTAAGAAATTAATATTTTGGAAACATGCTTATTACCTAATAGAAAAATATCTCAGATGGTTAATTTTCCTGAGATTAATTTAAATTTCTAAAGATTATCAAGATAATTTTGTTTTTTTTTATTTTAAATAATTTAAACAATGTGATTGGAACAATTCACTTTCCAATAAAATTTCAGATCAGAAATTTGTTTTAATCGATAAATTCTTCGAATTCATGTTATTAAGCAAATTACTTTCTCATCATTTTAAAATACATGAAAATTTATTGAAAGAATAATTAATATTCACAAAAGTAAATACACATTTTCGTTAAAATCAGACAAGATAAAAATATTTGATTTGAGCAAACTATCTGCCGAAAAATTTCCAGTAAAAACTACATCACCTCCTACATTCATTAAGTCAGTATTGGAAAATTGCTTGAAATAAATATATTAATTACTTCTCCTTATTACCATTTTTAAACAAACAGTTAAATAATTAACCTAAAATAAAGTTCATTTTTGTGACAAATTAATATATTTTAATATCTATATGAAATGCCAAAATTATAGTTTTATTTTTAAATACACTTCACTTAAGCAATATAGATTTTCATGAGCTAAATCAATTCGTCAAAAATATATTAATCTTTTTCTATGAAAGTTATACCTATCAACTGAAATTCCGATTTTTCTAATTCAGTTAAAAATGTGATTTATGCAACATTTTCTAAAGATTTTTTTTTTCAGAATCAGTTAATTTATCATATGAAATATTTCTTTAATTCTCAATACATTTCATTTTCAACCAAAATAGTTTTCCAAGTAATGAAGTCATTTGAATTCCGAAAAATAATTTTTCAAAATGTAAGGTACTGACATTTATTTCATTAGAATTTGCATTCTAATGAAATGAATGACTGAAAAGGAAATTTGTAAAAAGAAGTGAATTTTCAAGAGAATCAATATTTTTCATTTGATCATTACATTCTCTTTCATTTTAAGTAATGCATCATTTATATTTTCAAATTGAGTTTTTTCAATGACTTTTAAATACATATTTTCTTGAGAGATTTGACTTTAAAACAACTCAGTATCTAACGTTATATTGGATGGAAACATTCTTTATCATGTGTATATTTACTTTATATATAAGTTAATTGTATATCTACAGATATATACTTTCAAATTTCCTAAATATTTTAAGTAAAATACAATATTTTATGTGCTTATGTTATTCCAATAAGTTTTATTTTTTTCTAAAAGAACTCCTTTTGAAATATATTCTTAAACGATTTTACATTTTAGTTAACAATAAACTCAACTCTATACTTTAAAAATTTTGTTGCTAAGTTTATTGCATATAAACTAGTTTATATCTCTTACACAATAGAAATATTGACAAACAAACGTATTGCTAACATTCTTCCATTTTTGTCATCATAATATTTTAAAAGCCTATTTTATCTATTTTACGATGTTAACATTTAAATGGGCTTATCTGTAATTTTGTTCATACATTTTACTTCAAAAGAGGGAATTTTTGTCAGTTTTGTATTTGATAAAAATAATAATAAAAAATAATCTAAATTAAAATTTTCATATTAATTATAAAACCATTTCGTAAACATTTTTAAATATATATATATATATATATGTGTGTGTGTGTGTGTGTGTGTGTGTGTGTGCGTGCGTGCGTGCGTGCGTGCGTGCGTGTGTGTGTGTGTGTGTGTGTGTGTGTGTGTGTGTGTGTGTGTGTGTGTGTGTGTGTGTGTGTGTGTGTGTGTGTGTGTGTGTGTGTGTGTGTGTGTGTGTGTGTGTGTGTGTGTGTGTGTACGAATGATATTGTGATTATCTTTTTAACGATGTTAATGAAAATAAATGTCTTTTTTTATACAATTTATATATTATAGATATTATTCATAACAACAATAATAATGATAAGTTAGGTGAAAAAGCAGTTTTCTTTTCCTTTTATGTTATTTATTCATTAACCTTTAGTTTTTCTTAATTTCATTTCAAAATATAAATATTTGTTCTCGATAATTAAAATTGTGTTTGAGAATCCTTATTCAAAAATAACATTTTTTACTTTTATTGCTACATTGCAGTTATATATTGAAAACAAAAAAAACATAATAATTTTAATTTCATATGTAATTAATATAAGCAAACCTTACATTCATAAGCCAATTTCTTTCTTGTGCAAATTTTTATCACTAGACAACAGTTGAAAGAGAAACACTTATGTGAAATGTATTCCAAACTTAAAATATATCCTCAATTCTTCAAAACACTCTGTGACATTTAAGTTTATTCAGAAACAAAACTACGTATAGAACCAACACAATACTTTAATTTGGCAATACTGACAAAACCAAAACATCATTGTGTATAACTCAATTTATTCGAGAGAACCAGAGCTCTTCGAAAAAATTTCCATTTGCAATATCACCGTTTTCGTTTTCTCATCGCTGAAGAAATCGATAATATATTCAGCTTTCATAGGACTGGCGTCTGTAAGGAAGAACGAAATAAAAAAAGGAAAACAGCCAATGGCTTGATCACCAAACCTGCCATCAACGCCAAACTACATTTTCTGTGAGAAGAACGATAACACTTCAACTCAACTCGTAAAAGCAAACTTTGTAGAAAGAGTGGGTGTTCCGTGGAACAAGGAGCGAAAAGAACATTATTCTTCAGGTAGCGGAAGATTTATGAAGTCGGAGATTCTTCTGTATTTTAAAAATTCATGGTTATAGTGTTAACTGGGGTTGAGCTTACAGGGGATAGTGACATAAGCATTTTTAAAATTGAGTTCACTTCTAGGTTAATAGTCCAATCTCATTTCACGTGGCATTCCATTTAAGAGCTACTGGGAGCGTTTATACAGAAGTGAATTTTTGCTGTGTTTTCTAGTACTTTAAACTACATACAATAGTTTCGTTTCATATAATTTTTGTTTTCACATAATAAAAGTAGCCAATATTTTAAATTAGATGATAAAGCTAAATAATAATATCTTGAATAGATTAGTATACATTTCAATAGAAAAGGCTAGAATTCAATCACAATTCTTTTAATAAGGAACAATAAATTCTTATTTGAATTTTGAAAATCACCTGATTATACATTAATATAATCCCAGACTCAAATATTCTAAAGAATTTAATCTACATTTTTTCTTGAATGTTTTTCTCGAAAGCCTTTTTCTAATCCAGCTTAATATTATATATATATATATATATATATATATATATATATATATATATATATATATATATATATATATATATATATATATATATATATATATATATATATATATATATATATATATATACAATTTTATAGCAATATTTAACTCATGTCATCTCCCATAGTGAAAATTTTGTAAATGTTTTGCTGTTGATGTTATATTTCTGTCAAATTATCAATTTCTAATATTAGAGACCTATTGAAATTCAATTTTGTTATCAAATTTCGTGACAGTTATGTCATACCAGATGTATTACGTGGTGGAGCTATACCCGATAACCTAAGGTACAGTTCCATTGCGTATGTCTATGTCTATGTACTTCTATGGAGAATAACTTTTGTTAGATTTGCTAAAGAAGACTTTTGCAGTTGATTTATGTTTTATTTTGGATACATGTGTAAATATCCATGAATGTTTCCTAGTGTAGATATTATATACAACATTTGATACACTTTGAAAATAATTTTTCAACATTTTCATCCAGTATGAACACGAGCTTTCTTTTTAATGTTTGTCAAATTAAAATGGATGTAAGGTAAACAATTTTTTTACTGCTAAATGTTCATGTTATATCTTATTCTTGTTTATATCATATCAATTTCCAAAGATTCCTCAATCTCATGGTACGTCACATGTCAATCTTACGTTATCAGTTCACACCCGGAATCTATGCTTTCTGACACAATAATCAATTTTAATCAATTTCAATGGAACTCGTCGGATTGTGAATGACGATAACGATTGAGTTTTTTACATCACTTTTTATAGTGTAGTAGAATTGTGCTTTATTATTATATAAAGATTAAAATTTAATGAAGATTCTTGTCTTGATAATCCATGTTCTCTCCCTAATCAGTGTCACAACAGCCCATTTGCGGGCCAAGGCCTACAGTGCCCATACCTGCTTTCATGATCGAGGGACCTGGGATGTTAGGCATATTTCGAGGTTAAGTGGGCAGCCTAACGCAAAATCTCCAGTGTTTAGTTCCCCTGTGTGTTTGGCACTCAATTTTATTGATCCACTGGTGGGATCAAAGATTTTTAATCCATGTTCAAAGTTATGAAAAATAATAGCACTCAAAAAGTATTCATAGGTCAATTCCATATTTTACATGATATGGATTTTTAAATTTACTATAAAAACATAACTCTCATTCTAACATAAAAATATATTTTAAAATAATTACGATGAAAAAGAACAAACTATCGTTTGTAAACATTAGAAATCGCTAACATTTGCTGTTATTTGGTTCATAAATACAATTAACAACCAAAGTATATTTATCAATTTCATCATCCCTTTTCAAAACTTTAACATACAAAATAAAATTGAAGGTGTCGTATAAAGTATTTTTAAATTTATTTGCTTTTACATAATAGATTAAATACGTAAATACGGCATTATTTGCAAAATTTAAGGATTTTACGGGAACATTACATTTTATGAAATTAACATTAATTATTTAAACTCTCTTAAATTATAAAAAAAAATTTTCTACATTATTAAAAATATGTTATTTTAAACGAGACAATTACAAATAAATAACAATTTGGGAATATTATTATTAAAATAATGTTTTATATTTTTTTCAATGTGTAATATTCAGAAAATATTTTATTTCAAGAAATGACAACATTGTATGAATTATTTTTCTAATTTATAACGAAGTACATATAAAAAATTAAATAAATTATCTGAAATAGTTATCTTGTTTTAAAATAAATATTTGAATAAGCTTCACAAAAAAGTTTCAATTAAATTTTTTCTAAACAATAACCTTATATATTCCACGTTACAAAAACTAGAAAGTTTTGTTTTTATGATGTTCACGAGGCTTTCATAATTTCTATTTATATATAAATTCGTTTTTTCTTATCTGTTCAGAACGAAAGTAAACAATGGTTAAAAAGAGCAAGAGAAATTTAATTAAAATCTTTTACAATCTGTAATGAAAAAGCAAGATCACAAAACATTTTTTTGCGTTTTCACTGGAAAAATTTATCATTTTCTTCTATAAAAATAAGTGTTTAATTTTACTGTTATCCAAAACTGAGAATTTCTTTCTAGATTTTTACAATACAATTGTTACTTTCAGTTTCTAGTTTTAAGTGTTTTCAAAATTACTCAATTAATTAAATTAAAGCTTTTTATAAGTGGTTTACATTTTCACATTAATTTGCAGAGAAATTTGTTCCATATTGCAAATTATTTAAAATAATTCTTTTTAACATTTTCAATTACACAATTGTAATTTTCCAAATTATAATTCTTCATTATTGTTTGATATAAAGTTATTAAATTATACAAATATTTTATATAATTCCAAAACATCAATGCCTTAAATTTCATTCAGCTGTTATTAAAAATGTTTCTTTGCAATAGGTATATTAAATAATTTAGTTCACTTTAAAAAAAAGAAAGTTTATTAATGAGTTAATGATCAAATTACCATGTTGAAAAAAGCAAATTCATAAGTTTCAACTTCTTAAACAATTCAAATTTGGTTATATCTCGAAGATTTTAACTTTTACAGCATAATATATGCAACATTGGTTGTTTATACATTTATTTATATACAGGTCAGTCATTGCTTACAGAATAATGTTTTTTTTTATATTGGTCGAAGTTCATAACTTCCATTTTAGCTCTGCAAGATCATTTTTGCTTATGATTTTCTCGAGTCATTGACTTCGAAAAATTTCCAAATCCTGCTTCTTCAGTACTTTGTATTTTACTCATTTTTGTGTAGCATTTATGGCCAGTGATAATTTCCCTGGAATATAAGAAAATACAGTTAATTAGTTCATCTAAAAGCAATAAGACAGAACCCTTGACAAAAAACATAAAGTCATTTTTCACACATTTTTATTTAAAATAAGAAGCCTTGGCTAATTATAAAAACGATTTCTACGGTTTTCTTTCACTTCTTGTGGTAGATTTTGTGTCAAAATTTCTATACGTAGCAAATATAGGATACGCACTTTAATTATAGTGCAATTTTGAGTGTTGCTTTAGGAATTTTGTTGCAATCCCTATCTTAAATTTATTGACAGTAGCCGTCTGCTACAAAATGGTCATCAGTATTAGATCTGTTAGGAAAGTTTCTAATGCAAACATTACCATATTTTATATATTGAAACAAAATAAAGCAAATAATACATTAATGTTTCTTTCACCTAATTTAAAAAATATATTGGAAACAAAAGTGTTAATGCCTCTTTTGCCTATAGCTTTATTGAGCTCTATAATTTAGGTCAACAAAAACGAATTAAGTGACAAAAATAATATTAAAATTAATTGTAATAAAAAATTTTTAAATGTTACATATTATATTGTATTTAGTAGACAAAAATTTTTTCATTTAATCAATAATTATGGAAATAAATATATGTAATCTGAATCTATTAACACTAAAATATACTTGAGAATTTCAGTTTACTTTATTTGTTAGAGTTGACATTTTTATTAATATTTTTATTTTTATAAGTGGCATTCTAATTCTTATGTATATAATAATAAGAGGATTACCAAATTATACAACATGCAAAATCCTTTATTCATTATATATTAAAGTTAGGATGTTAACTGATGATTTCATTGACACTGAGTTTGAGAATCATGAAAAGTGTGCTAATGAATTCAGAAGTAAATAGTCTGGAGAAAATAGGTTTGACATTTAAAAAAAATAGAGGGAATGAATTTTTATTTTGACTAAGCGGTTGACTTCTTTATTTTGTAATATCTACTAAGTTACCGATCAGGTGAAAAAATGTTCAATATTTATTTTGAAATAAATTTCCGCTTCCTGGTATTCATACGTTAAATTTCATAACTTTCTGAACAATCATTTTTCTATAAACAGTTTTATAAATATGTAAGAGGCACAGCTACTGGTTAATCCCTTTGGCGAATTTATAATTAAGGTGAATTTTTTTAGCTTATATTATCATTTATCTGGTTACTTGGATTTGATAATACTTCATTACGATCAAGAATTCTAAGAATATTCTTCATCACATTCATATTTAAATATTCTAGTATTTACATCATCGCGAGGGAATTTAGAACACTTTGTTTCAGTAAAGATTTGAGTAACAAAATAATACTTAAAAGAATAATGTTCTCATAATTTGTTTTTAAGATCCTTATATATCAAACACATATATTTATGCTTTTTATTATTCATCTATTTTAATTTCATTATTTAAATACTTTTTTTCAGGAAAAAATTATTTACACCACAATTATGTTAGCTTCTTTATAAAAAAATTAAAAAATTTGCCAAAGATATTATATAGAAGCTGTGCCGAATAAATATATGTAATGAAATTCAGAAATGGCTAAAAAAGCCCATAAATGTACGTTTCTAAACTTTGATAATATATATGTTACTTATACTTCATACATGAAGTATAACATTTTAAGTTTCATATTCTCTGGAATATGAAACTGTTTGTGATAAAATCTGAAAAAAATGGCCATATGGCACTTCTGACAACATCCACACATATTGAAATTATTTTATTTTGATAAGCTTAACTATTAATTACACCATTAAGGAAACATTTCATTAACTACATGTTTCATTGCTTTATGCATAAGTATCATTAATTATTCATAAAATGGAGCATAATGCATCCAAATGAGCTCGTTAGAATAAGTTTATTTTATATAAACCAGATATATCTCTTTCTCGTTTACTGTATAAATAACCATAAGTCTTTTAATTGTGAATTGTGCTTTGCAGCACACATTAATGTCATATGAAAAATAGCAATAATCTATTTTATAACTTATCTGCCATTTTTTACGTTTCAACATCGGCTCTATTCAAAAATACTCGCAAAAAATTCGTCGGCTAATGTAATAGTACATTAGCGTTACATTAAATATATTGAGAGCTTTGTTAAATAAATAATAACACAAAAATTATGTTGAATGTGGAAAATTTAAAAAAAGAAACAGCACTTTTTTATTTATGAGTATTTTATTATTTAGATAAATTCATATGTATTAGGCATTTTATACTGTTCATTCGATGAAGACTTTAAAGTTAGTTTTAAAAAATATATAGATATATACTTTGCATATTTACTTTAACTTAAAGTGAAATCAAAATTCCTTAGGGCCTATTTCTCATGGGCAGTTTAATTAAGTTCAAGATATTCATGTTTATATATATACTCTGTAAAACGAATTTTTGCATGGTAATAATGTAATTATAAAATTGAAAAATCAAAGGTCAAAAGAAAACATTTATTTCATTGAATTAGTTTTAAGATTGATGTAAGACCCATACAAATAATAAATAAATTTATCGACTTTCCCTCCAGAAGAACTGGGTTTGATTCCCAAGGCCGCCGATGACTCACTGAGTGTATGCGATACACCTGTTCATTAAATCTGCGGAATTGAAAGTCTTGTGGTTGGTCGTTGATCAGTTACCATGGATGTAATGGTCTGGAGAAAATTGTCTCCCCTCCAGATCAATGTCAAAATTGAGGAAGTGGATCCTCTGGTGATGCCCTCTATCGGAGAAGTTTTAGAGCAAAGTTGTACTTTCCCTTTCGTGGTGCTTTAGTTAAACGAAAGACGCATTCTTCGGACTTAATGTTGTATGACCGTCTTCTAGCTAGCTTGGCTTATCCAAATGCTATAAGTAACAACAATAAGATGTGATTTTAACTTTAGTCGCTGCATGCTGTATTTTTTTATCTGATACAGAATGTAGGTAGACATTACTTCAAGTAAGAGAGATGCAAAAATATTAATTTGTTACTATGCTAATATAAGGATTTATCTGTATAATTATATTATATGCATACTTCCGTTAATTTGATTATTAAATGCCAACATCATCTATTTCTAACTGCAGCTATTGGTTGTCCCTTTATGCAAAACTATAAGAAGTTTCAGTTCTAAATAAATGGGTTTATAATTTCATTGACCATATTAGTAATTTTGTAATAAAAAATAATAGATAGTAATAAAATGAACGATTTGGAATCAGTCTATTATTCTCTTTTTTAAAGCACTTCATCTACTGGTAGTTATTTGGAAATGATACTAAGATTTAGAAAAATAAATTAATAAATTTTTACTACGGAAAGACAACTCATATTGAGGAAGCATTCTCTTTTACGTTGTATTTCTATTATACTTACATAGCAAAGAGTATTTAACTTTTATATTTTTACATGAAACTTCAGAACATAAAATGGATTTTAAAACACGTGCTCCATGAAAATTAATTGAAAAATCCAATTGGTTCTTCATTACACCTTCATAGATTTTGCTGCCTCATTTAATAATCACTTTAACATATGAACTTTTAATAATCTTGTTAGTAATAGCTTTGAAGTGCATAAGGGATGCTGCTTTCGAATATTTTCTTTTGCCTTGAATAATCACTTTGATTGATGAATCATTGTTTGACACAAATGAAACTTGTGATAGACTACAAACAAGTGAGATATGCCGAGTTCCGGTATCATTTTACGTCATACCAATTACCATCATTTCTCCTCCAAGAACTTACTGTTCAATAGCCGGTGCACTGTGAACGTATCTAGGTGTCGGTCAGCTACAATTTGCCCTAAGGATCCACCTGCCCCTTCTCAGTCCGATCATCATGCCCTTCGTAAACTCATCTGTCTGCCGGAACTGACTCCAACGACGATGGTTTGGCATTCTCTGCAATTCCGGGGGCCTTTGCAACAAGAACAAACTTTCAACTGCCCACTTTGCCGTTTTCTCACATTATATCTCATCCTAAGTGTACTGGAGAGAAACGCATTTCACATCATTTGTATAACTCACTCAGTAAAGTAAAGTGCGTCTTCCCTGAAACTTTTGCATAATTTTCTGGCCACTCCTTCTTGGTTTTGCATTTTCAATGCCGGACAGTATGTATATATATATATACACATACATACATACATATATATATATATACATATATATATATATATATACATATATACATATATACATATATATATATATATATATATATATATATATATATATATATATATATATATATATATATATATATATATATATATATATATATATATATATATATATATATATATATATATATATATATATATATATATATATATATATATATATATATATATATATATATATATATATATATATATATATATATATATATATATATATATATATATATATATATATATATATATATATATATATATATATATATATACATATACATACAGGGTGATCATAATTAAACTGAAAATTTGAAAACGCTTTTAAAAAAGAACCACTGGTCAGAAAGACCTGAAATTTCACCAGAATGTACTTCAAGCAGGGAGATTTTGTTTGGCGTGTGAAAAAAATTAGGAAAAAAGTGGCCAATAGATGGCGCTGCACAGGCGGCTGTAGGTTAATTACATGAATTCTGACATGAACGATAATCAATTGTGGCTGTAAGCTTAACGTTAAACCAGTTGTGCTATTGTAAGTCAGGCAGATGTTGTGGCACTCTTGGTGTAAAGCCTATTCAGAGCGACAAGGTGGTGCCTCATCGAATAGGAAAAAATCGGTTTTTAATTGCCCTGTGGCCAAAAACCGTAGAAAAGCCAACAATATTTCGGTTTTTAACTGTCCTTAGTCTTCTTCAAGAAATTTTCAATATGGTGTCCACCATTTTCTCTTAGGAGGTGTAAACGTAAAACGGGATTCTCCACAGCAGCTTGGAGTGTATCAATGCTGATGTTGTTAACGTGCTGAATAATGCGGCATTTCAAATCCGCTAAGGTGTCTAGTGGAGCACTGTACACAACATTTTGCAGAAATCTCCGGAGCCAAAAGTCACAAGGAGTGATGTCCGGTGATCGTGGCGGCCAGGGAGTTGGAAAATGTCGGCTGATAATATGGTCATTTCCGAAATGACGTTGCATCACCATCGACAATTAACGAGAATTCAAGCTACTCAGCATTTTATACAAGACGTTAATTTGCATATCACCACCTGTGCAGCGCCATCTATAGGCCACTTTTTTCCTAATTTTTTCCCACACCAAACAAAATCCCCTGTTTGAAGTATATCCAGGTGAAATTTCAGGTCTTTCTGACCAGTGGTTCTTTTTTTACAGCGTTTTTAAATTTGCAGTTTAATTATAATCACCCTATATATATGCATATATATATATATATATATATATATATATATATATATATATATATATATATATATATATATATATATATATATATATATATATATATATATATATATATATATATATATATATATATATATATATATATATATATATATATATATATATATATATATATATATATATATATATATATATATATATATATATATATATATATATATATATATATATATATATATATATATATATATATATATGTATATATATATATATATATGTATATATATATATATATATATATTACACTGTCCGACTTTGATTTGCGAAACATAATCAATACCATTGATACTTAGTTTGATAAAACATTTGGAGACTGAAACTTAAGGAACTTAGTCTTGAATTACCGAGTTCTTGCCAACATTGATAATTAATTTATTTATTTTATTTTTATTTATTTTATTACATTACATACATTCAGACTTGTATGCTTGATTCTTGAGATCCGCTTGTAAGTCTTCGTCGATAATAGGACAAATAACACAATGACAGATGTACAGCCACAGAAGAATAACGAAGAAAACACCCAGGGCCATGGTGGGAATCGAACCCACACTCCTACGCTCTCAAGCGATTAGCGGTGATGCTTTAGACCACTCAGCCACGGAGCGCCCCTTAATTTATTAAAATACGCTTAAATTACTAGTAGTTTCAAAACAGCTGATAAAATCGTCTCTATTCCTTTTAAAAGCTCTTTCCAGCAGTTGTTTTAACCATATTCCACATTCCAATGGTTTCAATTTAGTGAGTGTTTTGGCCTTACATGCAATTTTAATATTTCTAAGAAATATTTCTTTGCTCTTCTTTTTAGCAAAAATTTGCATTTAATTAACATTTATATTTTTGCAGTTTTCCAACTATTTTTTTAATTGACTATGACCTAAAATACTTGGTTTCTTTTAGTTTTCAAAAATACAGATATGAAGTATTAATGTAAAAGAAAAGAAAAAGCTTTCAATTCTTAAAACAATCATATTTTTTCAATATTCGTGTTAAAATATTTATATTTAGAAATATAACGTTAAACTTTTTTACATCTTAAATTTGAAATACATAAAAAATTAGAATCAATTACGGTATACTAAATGCAAAACCGACCCACCCAAAGTTATACGGTGAAACTTACTGTGACCATAAGAGAAAACTTTAAATTCTGATTAGTTGATAAATTTTTTCTGAAATATTCGAAATTTAAATTTTATTTTGTACTTCTATATTCCTGTATTGTAATTAAGAAATAATTATTTCACTTTAAAAAAATGATTGATTTTAATGGGTTGTAAAACATTTTCACCCTTTATTTTTGAAAATACCTAGAAAATTTTATTTAAATTACTGTAGATAAGATATGGTTCCACTATTCATATTATCATTGAGATACTCACACAACAATCGTGTAAGTAAAGAGAAAATATAATAAATAATTGTTTATAATATTTATAAAGTGCGTAAAATCTGATGATATTCAGTTTATGTTTTACAAAAATCAATTCAGGACTTCAGGTGAAACACTTATTTTCAAATGTAATGTTTTTTTTTATTTTTACTTTTTATTTTATTTTTTTAATGATGAGATTTATAAAAAAATTGTTGCTGAATTTCCTTGATAAAAAAGCTTTAAATCCAATTAATTTAAATTTAAATTTGAATAAGAATTTAAATTATTTTTCATGAATTTATATTATTTTTCCTGAAATTCCTACCTTAAAAAGATTTATGGAAACATATTAGGGAAGCTGCTTATTTTAAAGCATACGCATGATTATTATATATTTTTCATCATTACAGAATTTTTTATAGCATTTAAGGATTCTTTTAAATAATTTTTATTTTAAATCATTAGTATATATTATATATTTTTCATAATTGCAAAAGTTTTTATATAGCGTTTAAGGATATTTTAAAATATTATTTATTTCAAATCACTATAAATTGTGATAAATTTGACTTTTTCAAAAAATTAATCACGTTTCTCGCGTAATTGTTTTTTAAGTCAGAAACAAACAGGTTCATAATACTACACACAATGCACTGATGGCTTTAAAATTTACGCGCTCGATGCAAAAATTCAAAATGGAGGCCATCAAATAGAATACATTTTCTCACTATTTTTGCAAATTATTTGCAAAAAAAAAGTAGTCAGTTGTAAATATGAAAATAAATCTGTGCCATGCGTCACTTAGCCCACTTTTCCTCTCACACCTCGAGAAGCATCAAATTCAGGTGCCGCAGAACTGAATGGGAGACTATTCATTGCTGGCGGTTTTATGGCTGATCCGAGACATCTTAACTGTAACTGTATCTCAAGGTTAATCGTCCCTACTTTCCTGGGCCCGGTATGCCTTGCTTCCTTCTTTGTGTTTGGCAATGTTTCCAGAATAATGTGTCATTAAAGAAGCCAGGTTACTGTGTTAAATTGATGCATTAAAGCTCATAATGTTTTCGCAAGGAAATTTTAATCTTATTTAGAATAGGAAAATGACAAAATTGTGTTAGGCTTAGCTTTAGTTTCCATATTCAACTAACAATGCACTGCATTGATACCTTTTTTATAAGACAATTAAATTATTTTTACATACAATTGTCGAATAATAAGAAGAAAATGAATGTTTCAAACTAGTTTTTTTATAATATAAAAAGTGAAATAATCAAAAAAAAATATTCATAAATTTACCTCACGCTACTGTTAACAATATATAATTCTTTAAAATTAAGTTTTAAAAATAAATCTTTTTAAAGAAAGGAAATATAAGTTATTCATAATTTTTTTATAAACTTGATAATTTTGAGAAGAATCTGTAGAATATTTTCTAATGTTTGAATCGATATAAAATTATATAATTCCTGAAATATTTCTTAACATCTCATTCATTTGCTACATTTTGTTAATTAGGTAGTTTAAACTTGTTACGCTGAATTCCTCTCACAGCTTATTTGCTATAAAAATTAAAGTTATTTAACTGTGATAGAAACTTAAGCATAAAAAAACTATCATATCAATGGAATGAATGACGTCAGCATTTGAGTAAAATTAATTATATTTGTGATATGATTTTTATTTATATCGCTATTTCAGAACAAATGAAGCTTAATAGTCTATATTTAAGGAGACAGAAATTACGATGTGGTAAAAGTCAGAGAAATAATTCATTATAATAATTTTTCAGAGAAATTATGAATTAGTTGTGGTAAGTTGGGATCAATTACTTATAATTAACTACTGAAAAATTAATTGAAGATTGATAAGTAAACCATAACATAAATACAAAAACATTTTGGCTGTGAAACTTAAAATGCTTGCCATATTCTTTTAAGTTATAAATCACATATTACCTACTGTAATTTCTGACTAAATCCAAATTCAAACTTTTTGTAAAAATTGAAGAACAATTCAAAAATTGAGTTTGAAACTCTGAGTGGGAGAGTTGCTAATGCAAAAGTACAATAAGCTTTGAAAGTGCAGAAAATTTTTGATTATCCTCGGAAATCAGTGGCACATAATGCACAAAATCATGAAAAAATGAAACAGAAAAATATAATACACATAATAAAAAATACAGATAAAAAGCAAATATACATTTGAATAATTTATACACACAATAATTAAAATGAATTATTTTAGTAATAATAAAATTTTTCACATTTCTTTCAAATTTATAGATTTGCAATTTTACAAAATCATCCAAAATATTGTTTCTTTGTATTTGACGACATTTTATTAATTGGGCACAGCAAATAATTGGGAATTTACTGCAAATGATTTTTTAATGGAAAGTTTCTCTTTCCCACTCACACTCCCTTTTTATAATAACCGCCACATGTAAATGATATTTTAAAGTAAAAGAAAGAAAGTGATGCAGCACTATATCTATGTAATCATAAAAAGATGAAATAAAAAATACAAAAAATTTTATGAATGGCTTTTGCAATGTGAAATATGTATTCACTTAATTATAACTGTTTAAATGTATCTGAATTTTCTCTTGAGATATGCTTTCGTTTAGTTCTAGAGCTTATATACACGTAATCCAATCATTATTTTTAAGTTTATTCTTTTTAGAAAATTAACTTTTTTATACACAGCTACTCATTCAGCAAATGCATCAATTAATAAAAAGTTGAAATGCATTACTATATTAATAGTTATTAATAAATATTCAATTCAATAATATAGTTCTGCTTTGTATTCAGTTCTCTCTAAAATTAATAATGCCTTTTGAGATAAATTAAAACTATGTGTTTCCAGTGAATTCTAATAACACACACATAGTATATTTAAAATGATCTGTCTTCATTATTTATTGTATATTTGTATATACAAATTGTTAACACATTTCTAAGGAACGAAATGCGTCACTCCCTATAACTCTTTGCCTTGTCATTCTTTTGAGAGATTACAAATGCAGCGACAAATTGCCAACTTCTAGAACAAGATACGGCCAGAATCAATTTTCTCATGCAAAATTTATTCCGCTCGCTTTTCTTCCCATCAAGGCATGCATATGTATTACAGTAGCAAAACAGTCTCCGTCACAAATTCGATTTTAAGATCCATTATCGTCTGCATTATGCATTGTTCGAATCTGAGCCCCTGGGAATACACGGCCTGCAGATTTCGTCGAAGTCTTCTTACCCACGCTCTTCTCTTAGAGCGTTATATACTAACGGAGAATAAAATGTAAAAGTTCTGTTGTCTTCCAGCTGCTGAATTTGAGATTTAAATTATTCGTAATAAAGATAATAGGTTTTTAGAATGCTATTAAAATTCGAAAATATATTTGATTTAATTTCAACGATGCTTGAAGATACTATTCGAATTTTGTTTATTTATATGAAGTATTTGATGTATATTTTAAAATAACATAGTCTGAATTTCTTTTTTATCTTTAAAGACTTATATGTATTGACCAAAAAGTACTTAAATGGGGTTAATAATAATAAACTCATAAGTCACTTAACTAGATCTTCGATGTTTTTGAACTGAAAACAATTTTATTTTCTCAAGATAAAAGCTAATATCTGTAAAATTTAGATTTAGATTTCGTTTGAATTATCTTTTAACTTTTAACGTTAAATGATGTTTCCGATATCAATTTTTAAAAATAAGTGCATACATGTTCTTTCATTTATAAGACAAACTCTCATTTATTAAAATTTATATTCATTCATTATACAGCAAAAAACACACAAGAATTCTATAGACATATTTTTAAAAATATGCTATTGTTCTGCAAAATATGATATAAGTGGTTCAGACATTTTCTTATTTATTGTTTGTGAATAAACATAAGTTATCCAAATCTTTGATGTCAACTCTAAAATTCCTAAGAAGCTATACTCGTTTTCTATTGTTAATTCTATAATTTCTAAATATTGTGTATGTGTTTAGATATTGACTGTATTAAATTTAATATCTTTTCAGTATGAACAAAGAATTTATTTGTTAGTCAACAGTTTTCTGTTGAAACTAAGATTCCTTGATTTCACACCCATACATAAAATATTGCACTGCCTTTGTCATAAAATATTATGAATGATCAATTTCTCATCAAAGACAAAATTCTGATTACTAATGCATGCTCATAAGGATTAATTTTAGATATCGACTATCAGTGAATTATATTATAATCTCATAACCGACCACTATTAAAAGTTTTTTGAAATGTTGAATAATTAGAATTTTAGGATATATCTTTCGAAACAACATCACACTCTTTTTTATGTCTATAATATTACCCAGCCAAACAGAACCATTAGCTTCAAATATATAAGCAGCATTTTGAAACAAATAAATCAAAATTTCCTAGTTTTTCCCAATAGGTATGTTTGGCTCCTTTCGTTTGACATCGTTCCCTTTTTCTTATTATTACTAAACATAATTTGAAATAAGTATAAAACGAGTTTTTTTTCAATTTTAATTAATAAATTACGCGATTTCTACAATTTTTTATTCAACATAACTGAATGTTTTAGTTATGAGCTATAAACATTGTCCGATTGATAAGAAATGCATTATTAAATAACATACGTAGGCATTTAAAGTATACTTTTTAAGCTATTTTTCAACAAATATATAGGAAAATTTTAGTGATAACTTATAAATATTGCCCGATTGGTAAGAAATGCATTATTAAATATAACAAACGTAGGCATTTAAAGTATACCTTTTAAGCTATTTTTCAACAAATATATCGGAATATTTTAGTAATAAGTTATAAAGATTGCCCGACTGAGATAAGAAACGCATTTTTAAATACATACGTAGGAATTTAAAGTATACTTTTTAAGCTATTTTTCAACAAATATATAGGAAAATTTTAGTGATAACTTATAAATATTGCCCGATTGGTAAGAAATGCATTATTAAATATAACAAACGTAGGCATTTAAAGTATACCTTTTAAGCTATTTTTCAACAAATATATCGGAATATTTTAGTAATAAGTTATAAAGATTGCCCGACTGATAAGAAATGCATTATTAAATAACATAGGTAGGTATTTAAAGAAACGTTTTATTCTAAATTCATCGTCATCTATTTCTTCGAAAAAATATTATATGATGAATACTATTGTTTGCTTGTAAAGCAAACATTCGTTATTTTCCCCATGGGATGTCATTTTGGAAAAAATTAATAAGGTCTAGAAATAACAGAGATGATTCTTTGTATAATCCCGAGCGTGAGGTAGAGTTTTCTCTTTATTAATTATCGCAGTTTTTTATGGCAACAAAGCATTTAATGGATTCCCAAGTGTCTGCTGCTTGAGTAAAGCACAATTGGACAATTTGTTTTCTAAAGCACATCTCATTTGATTACACTCAATTGTGTCTGCTTCTGTGCAATTATATTTTTTCTTTTTTTACAAGATTTAGGCATAAAATATAATTACAAGATATTTTCTGCTTGTTGTGGAATATATTTTTTTTCCATATGAAATAATAGTCTCGCATTTTTATATACATTTTTCAGTATAATAAAACAAAATTTCTGAGCAATTTTAGATACTTTGTAAAAATAAATATTATAAATATATAATAATGATATTTATCAGCTGCGCATAAGATAATGAAAATAATACAAAAACTGATCTTTTAAATTTCCTATTGTCCATTTTAAATAAATTTTATAAATTTTTTTAAACATTCTTATCTTTAACAGAAAAATCTTGGGAATACATTGAACAAGTTATATATGTAATTATTAATATATATCTTCATCTCTTCAAATTATGAAAGAGATTAAAAAACTAAAATGCTGAATTATAAGAATATAAATCATCTAGCAAATTAATTCTTCCTCTGTTTTCTCAATATATTTAAAACTAAGAATTCAAAATATAGTTTTCTTTTAGAGAAGTTGAGCTTATATTTTTTCTGACATACAACACACGTTCTTCTTTTTAGAATTTCAAAAACGAATTAATAAACCACTCAAAATCTATAATTAAACTTTAACTATTCCAAATCTTTCATGAGTTATTTGTCTCTTTGCATATTGAATAGATATCTTCTACATATTTTCATAAAAAAATCAATGTTTCTTCAAACCTTAAGCGATAAAAATATGAAAAATTATGAAGCGAAAAATTTAAATATTAAATACATTTGTATGCAATGTTTAATCTAGTTCATTGATTTTTCAGATAAGATGTAGTTCTATTTCAGTTTTTATGACCATAAAAACACTTAAGTATATTCAAATGAAATTTTTAAAGTAATGTATTGAAGTCTCTTGAAATTATCAGATTTCTTTGCATATTGCCACAAGAGACTAAAGTCGTCTGAGAAAATATTTTTCTGAAAAGTTAAGAACAAACTATAAATTATAACGTTTAAAATTTCATTTCTTTTATTTCCTTTCTTTTGGTTGTTCCTTTTCTTTTTTTAGAATAGTATTGTGCTTTCGTATCATTTGAATAATATACGAATACGCTCATATAAGTACTACTTAATCAGAAATGATTGTATATTAGTTAAAAACTTTTAAATATTTATTTTATTATTGTGATTTTATTATTAAAATTTTGTCACCATAAATAAAAGATACTAAATTTTCATATATTTTAAGTTTAACTCACAACATGCATTGTTATTTTCAATTTTATTATGCATGTTAATAAGAAGGTATATTGAGGACATTTAATTATTATGTGTAACATCCGAAACTTTAATAGTTCGTAGAAAATGCAAATTGTGCAGAAATAAATCGGTTATTTTTTGTCTTATTTTTTCAAGTTTCATTTCCACATATTTACGCATATGCTATACTTACTTGTTAGCGACACTGCAACCAACTTTGCGCCAAGCCAAATTAGTACCACAAGAATCACACCAAGACCTACATTAGACCTAATCATAACAATAAAAAAAACTATCAAGAAAAGATTCTACTCATGCATTTTATATGAAAAATTAACAGTAATACAGTGATTAATTGTGAAATTGATTTCAATTACAATGACTAACATTAAAATTGGTGGTGACAATAATATGTAAAAATCACATATCAATTGACAAAAATTTAAAAAACAGGAATGCTTAACTTTAGCTAAAAAACAACTTCATTAGATATCGTAGTTGTATAGTAAATCTGCCTATTTTGCTACTTTAAGTTCATAAGCAATCGTTAAATCTATAATTACACAGGGTTTAAGAAAATAAACATAACCAGGAATTACTTTGATTAGAAAAACTATTACAATTCTAGAATTAAAATTATATATATATATATATATATATATATATATATATATATATATATATATATATATATATATACATGAATTCATTTATGACTAGCAAAACAATCGGTATATGTCAAGAATCGAATTCATTATTTTTTAATGAAGGATAACTATAATTGGCAAAAATTCTGCCATTTATTTTCGCTGGATTTATATACAAATAAATGTAATATTGAACACAAGAATACAAATCAAATTCTAACAGATGAGAAACGAAAGTGCTGACCTGTACTCCATATGTGTTGGCTTTTTATTTATTTAATGATGAATAAATAAAAACAATTTTATTTTCTGCAACTTACGACATCATTTAAGCTGGTTGATTTGCATATTAAATAACAAATCGCTTATAATTAATTAGAAGCCTTTTATAATGAATATTACTAATCAATTATAAAAGTCAAGCGTTTCTATTTACCACATAAAGCACATCAAGAATGAAACCAAATCAAGATTCGATCAACACATCAGAATCCCCCCAATTTCTCTGAAAAAGTCCCCAATCTCCCCGAAACGACTTCCTCTTGCAGCATAATGGTGCCATAAATCATCCCATTCCCTATGACTCAACCCCATCCTTCTCCAAAAAGTTGTCGAACTTCCAATTCCCGGCCGAACAACTTTCTTCCCGCTTTTAAATAGAGTTAAAGCCGTGGCTGAAGCCCTTTCGAATCCAGATGGTGATATATTACGGTTCTATTTCGTCCTGGAGGCCCAGATTTAAATCCCTTCTCGCCTGTAAAATAGAGATAGAGAGGATGGATTCCACTTTTCCTGGTTAGGATGCAGAGCCAACAGCTTTCGCATATCTGCCTTCCTTGTGGAATTGAAAGCGCTTTGTTTTGAAGTGCTGTTGTCTTGTATTCGAATATCGGTTAAGTGTAGAGAAAACTGGAAATGGCTTTCATATCCCTCGAGGGCAATAACTGTTAAAGGAAGAAAGATGAACTAAACTCCCCTTCAAAAATATAGACGCATGTTTGCAAAAATTACTGTCACAAATCGGTACAAAGCTTACTTTGATAACTGGGATTTCGACTGTTTCCGTAGAATATTACGCTTTTGAATTATCTTGCCTCTAGGTCTTGTTGTTTTAAATTATCTTGCAATAGATCTTGTTGAGTATATAATATATTAATTTAATATAACGCAAATTCAATTGCTTTGATATAACACAGTTGATCACGGATTAGTTGAAATTTTAATAAGTTGAGAGACATCAAATATTTATTGTAAAGATTCACTTAAATTTTTCAAAAGTTTTGACATCGTTATAAAGAGGTTTCCGATAAAATTTCTAAAACCTATGAAATGAATTTCAGATCAAAAGCAGAATGTTCTATTTAAATATATATATATATATATATATATATATATATATATATATATATATATATATATATATATATATATATATATATATATATATATATATATATATATATATATATATAAAGAAAATTTGTTAAGAATAATATGAATTTTTTCATTTTCTAAAATATTTCTGAAGTGAAGTTCGACAAACAAAAATAAAATATTTAATAAAATTTAAACTAGTTGAATGTGCATGATATATGCACAACTATTTATATAATAATTACATAATCCACAGATATAATAACTAAATTATGCTTTTCGTTAGATGTAAGGAAAATTTGTGCTTAGTAAATCAAGAAAAGGAAAACATTTCAAAAATACAGCAGAAAAACAATTGAAGCAATTTTACTTTATTAAGGCTTAGTGGCAGCGTTTCACACTCCCATGACACAGGTCCGAAGTTCAATCCTCGGGCTGGGCAAGGTTGACTCAGCCTTTCATCCCTTCAGTGGGTCGATTAACTGAGTACCAAGCATGCTTGGGAACTAAACACTGGGGGTCTTACGTTAGGCTGACCACCTAACTGGGACGTATGCTTCGCACCCCAGGGGCCTCGGTCATGAAAACAGTTATGGGCACTGTAGGCCTTGGCCCACATGGGCTGTCGTGCCATGGAGTTTAGTTTAATTTACTTTATTAAAATGAATAAGATTTAGCATATTTTAAATATGTTACCTTTTCTTGTATAATTAATTCATTCTTCATTCAGATTTATGCGACTATTATGCGTACAAGAAGATAAAATGAAACTTTACAGTTAAAAAATATTTGTTGCATTATTATTGCAAAATTAAAAAAATATATTTTATTACATATTATAAGCATTAAAAATTTAAAATCCATTAGCAGAACTCTGATAATTGTAATAAGGAATTGAGTTTTAAATACGTATATATTGTGAATTCTTTAAAAATGTTTACTTAAAATAAATTTTTAGTTTTGAGAATAGAGCATCATATTGTTAATAAGAAATATATAATTTTTATATCTTCATCCTAAAATTTTTATTTTTAATTTGGCTTTTTTTAAAAATTTTATTAAATGTTTCGATAATTGTAATTGCTTAAAAAATATAAATCATTCTGACACTTTCTGGATTATTGGTTATAAAGTACCACAATCGGAAAGATCAATTCTTTGTCTTTGGAGGAACAAGGGAATTACCACTGATCCCTATATTGGGTATAAGAGTAAGTGCACAAAATGTGCACTAAATTTAAAAACACACATAAATTTAAAATTTTCCTTAATTACATCACTTAACCCATGACAGAAATTTCAATTCATCTTAGCAATTTTATTTTTATCAGATTTTAAGAATTAACTTTCAATTAGCCACCTGTGTCTTTACAGTGATTTAATTAATACCTAGCAACTAATTTGCTTAGAAAATTCCCGAATCAGCGCAAACAATGTTTCATCGCCATTGATCTCATTCTTTTGTAATGGACAGCTTTACCAATGAGCAAGGACATAACGTCATTAGGTTTTGTTGTTTCAGATAGTTGTCTCGGCACAAAGGAAACAATCTTTTCCTTTCAGCGTCTTGTGTCAATAGGCTGAATATTGCCTTTATATGTCATGCTGAGGAATTCTGTTATTAGCAGAATGAATAATAACTGACATGTATTAGAAAGTCTACAGGAAGAAGAGAATTTCCGAGATATTTCTCTGATTTATTCCTAAAGTATTATTAGAAAATTTTGAAAGTTATGCAACTAGCAATTTATACATAATAATGAAATGTGTGGGAGTCTTGTGGTTTGATTTTGTAGACCTTGACACATAAATTTCCTTCAAATGTCTTATATTTCATATTTTTGTTGTCATATTTCAAATGTATACTAGTATGTGTATTTAAAATTGAGTAAATGAATTACATTACTGCAAATCAAATAATTTATTATAATGAATTTTATTTTGCTATGAAAGTTTAGGAATTATATTTAATTTTTATATTTTAAAGAAACGAAATATATTTAATTATGAAATACAAATATAGAACTTACATTCGTAAAGATAAATTTTGAAATTTACTTAATTTAATAATACTTACATTTATAAATGTATTATGTTAGAAAGTATATTATGTAATTGAGTTCATTAATTAACTATATCTGAAAAATTTTATAATCCTAAAGTGTACTTTATTTTACTGTTTTTATTATTATTTATGTAAATAAGCATCTTAATTTCATTTAATTTCGCAATTAAATTACATTCTTATGCAGCATTTTCGAAATTTATTGCAAAATCAACAAGACTTTACTGCGCTATGGGTATTCTTTTAAAAAAAAATGTATTCTTATGTAATTTTAATTTTGCAATATCCTTCTTTACATGTTATTGCAAAAGTAAAATAACTTTTATTTTGCAATAGCAATAACATAAATCATAGTAAAAGTGAGCATACAAAATCCATGTATAAGTTTAAAACAAAGATATCCTTTTGAAATGCGTTCTTTATTTATACAAAATAAATTTAGCAAGAAATATTGCAAATTTTGAGCAGATAAACTGTTTTAAATTACAAAAAAAACTATAAATAAGAAAAATTTAGAATTTCATCTGCATTTTAGAATAAATAAGCTTGCTTGTAGGTCGTAAATTTCATTCCAATGGACATTTATAAGGAATTTAGATTATGATAGTAAAAATTCTGACTTAATTTTTTTTCCTTTTTGAGAACTTTTATTCTTGATATAGGGAGTGCTAATGAATTGTAAAACTCATATTCTGCAATATGAGGAAGATTTAATTCTAAATTAAAAAAAACGAGATATAATATTATTCAAAAAATGTTTAGTCTCTACATAAATTTTTATAACAAATTTGAAAATTTATCTGTATATTTATCTAGATCATAATATGTTAGGGAATAGGAAAATAATCTACTTTAAATACATCTGAATCCAAGTAAGCTTTAAGTAGTAATAAGCCGTTCCCACAGCCCTTTTTAAATCAATTAAACTTATGTTATTTAACTTAAACACCACGCTGAAAACAGCGTTCGCACTGCTTTCCAGTTGAAGTTAATTTAAGAAAATTGTTCAAAATCTTATTTACCGCTTGTTATTATAAATTGTATAATATATTGAATTTGTTAATTGTTGAGTAGATTTAATAAAGATTTACTGACCAAAATGACACTATTAAATTAAATAAGATTATGATAGAAATATCATAATAAAATGAGGAAAACGAAACCGATGAATGTCGTTGATAAATCTGTCTCTTCCTAAACTTAATATAATTTTTATGCTTATTTACAACTTTTGTAAATATTTCTGAGTTATTATTTTTTTTAATTTTGCACCTCTTGTATTTATTTTGATCGATTTCAGCTATTTCAACTAACACTGACAACAAGATAGCAGAAAACAAGATGGCGCTAAATCTTTTGAAACGTGTTTAAATCAGTTTGCTAAACTGATTTAAATCATAAGTTGCCACTACGAGAAAATTCTACCGAAACTTAAACGCGTTTAAAAGTGAAATGCGAACGGGGTATAATCCGGATTACATTACAACGATAATGCCCAATTAAATCTGATTATTTTCACACTCTGTTGTCTTTAGTTAACTTATAGCTCCTACCTTACATAAATTGTTATTAAATACCTATATGACTTCAAAATAACAATGATGGAAATTTACATGCTTATTCATTTTATTGCAGGACCGGAAATATACTATAATTAAAGCACCCAAAATTATAAAAATAACAAAAAATATGTATTTCAAAACATGAAGAAACTAAAATTTTGTCTTCACGTTTCAAAGATGAATTCCATGTATCTACTATTAAAAGAATACTGAATTGGATCACAGAAAGCGACCATTACTTGACATATTCCGATGAATATAGTTTAAGAAGTTTTATTTTCCTTTCTCTTTTCACATAGAATCGCAAAAATGTCACAGAATCATAGAAATTAGATTCACAGAAAATGATCATCATTGTGGGCATATTCCCATGAATATAGTTTAATAACAAACTATGTTTTGTTAATTTTAATTTCCGTTCATGAAATTAAGTGATATGAAAAAGAACTTTCATAAACAGTTTTCAAAAGAATTAATTTTCTTCGTTTTAGAGTAATTTTGGATAATCAAATTACGTGTTAACGAGCTTTTTATATTTTCTTAGAAAAACATTTATTATACAGTGGATTTTGTTGTTTCGCATTTCACCGAAACTTGATTATGTCTGAAGAAATGGTAACTTTTTGCTAAATTTTGCCTTTTTATATAAACAGTGTATTTTTTTTCTTCATGCAGTGGCAAAATATTTAGACTAGCATTGATGTTATAAATAGTGCAAAGACACAAATGAAGAGACAAGTATCTAATTCGAATCATTAACACTCTTTCTGGGAGATAGAAAAATCTATTAAATACTTCGAAACCATTGTAAAGAATAATAAAACATGAACAATGAAAATTTGATACGTTCAATAATATATCCTATTGTTTAAAAAATACAAATAAAATTCAAATTCATTATTAAAAATATCTTTTTTATCAAATAAATACTTAAATAAAGAAATACTGCTAAATTTTATCCTATTTTAGGCACAAGTGCCGTATAATCCATGATTCAAAATTCTGAATATTTTTGGCGATTAAGAAATGTTGCCAAGATGACGTATCGTGACGCGCGCAATGACGTAAATACTAGGGTTACCAAAATAGAATTTTTCGTATAAGTCTTATAGGTCTCCATATGTATGATGTAATAAAACTGAGGTTGACAGATACATAAGAAAATCCGCCAAAAAATCAACAATTTCAGAATTTGGCATCATGGATTATACGGTACCTGTGCCCTATTTTATTTCAGAACTATTTTTATTCGCTTTCAGAAGTGTTTAATTTTAGAAATGTTCTAAAGATTTTTCAAGAATTTTTTACTCTGATTATATAGACAAGTTTTAATAATGATAATCACAGTACAACGCTGAGATTTTGAAAATGGGATGCATGGAAAATAGGATACTTTTTACAATACCAAAATTTATTTTTTATAAATGTCATTTTCAATTAAATTGATGCTACATCACTTGAATATTACTTGAATTTAATTTGTGAATTTCTATTATCTGTGGAATTACGGCCTAGATGGTGTAAAACCAAGGATGCCGAATTCTGAATTTGGTGATTTTTGGTGGATTTTCTTATGTATCTGGCAATCTGGTTTTTATTAAGTTATAGATATAGAGACCTATAATAATTATGCAGTATTTATGTCATCGCTCACGTCACAATACGTCATCTTGGCAACATTATTTCATCACCAAAAAAATTCGCCAGAATTCTGCATCCTGGATTATATGGTATCTCTGCCGGAATTATTTTCTTTGGTGAAAAGAATAAACTATTCTCATTAAAATTAAATAAGCACTGCAATTTTTCTGATATTAAGATCTAAGTATTGCCGTTTCTTGAATATTACTTGAATTTAATTACCGAGAAAAAGAAATTCTAGTATCGAATTTTTTGTTAGCATGTATGTTTAAGCTCCCGTTTATTGCAATTTTTATAAATTCATATTCTTTGATATTTGATTTCCTCCGGTGATATATTCAAACTGCAGATTGAGTAAAAACGGAAATTGTTTTTTCATTTTTAGAATTCCTATCATTTTTTTCGATCAATATATTCTTTCAAAAACATTTCCCAAAAGAGGCTCGTTTCTCTGATATATTCTCTGTTGAAAGTTGGCAATAAAATGGAATAACGACTTTTCCTTCTTTTTCCGTGAAATCAAAAATTGGTCTTTCATTGATTTGACTTCTGAAGTACCTTCAAAGTTAATGGTTAACTTCGCTACAGACATTTTTGCTTTGTATCTCAAAGTTTCTAATCATAACGGCTAAAGTTTATATGTATACAGCTGTATATTTCTTTAAATTATTCAATAACTGAATCTCTATGAATTGCATTTTATGTATATATACAACAATACAATACAATTTTAATGAAATAATAAGCTTCATATGTAAGTTTACAAATGTTTTTTATTAAGAAATGTTCTAAAACGACGATCAATAGAAAAACAGAACAAACATCATTGTTAGAAAAAAACATTATTACAAATTAATTGCAAATACTGCCCACGTTTATGGCTGTATATGGCGATCAGTGTTATGCTACCATGTATACAATTTTATGAAATTTTCCAAATTTTACCTGAAAACAAGTAATAAAAATTATTTGCATGTATGAGTGTGCATATGTCCAAGTATGTGTTAGACTGATACTGATTTACAAAAGCCATTTAAATGTTGTCACACTTTATTCAACTTTTATGATTGTAATCAATAATAAATTGTTTTCGCAGTATCTTCATTTATATATTTAATGCTTTTAAATAATACTTCGTTGATGGTTAAACATATCGATAAAGTTATCGTTTTTGAAAAAAATTAGATTTAATTAATTCATCCCATTTATGGATTATATACTCATAGTTAGTTATTACTAACAACACAAAGAATATGCTTATTCTGTTTGTCTGTTTGTCTGTCTGTTGAATATGCTTATTCTGTTTGTCTGTCTAATTTTTGTTCAAATCGAATTCTGATTACCTGCACGAAATTCAATGCAACTTATGCAGGTTTCTAGCTAATGTAAGACAAGGTATTTGACCTATCAAAATTTTGAATACTAGGTTTATAGCTAATTTAAACTATAATTTACGCAGGTTTGTGAATTCAATATGAACTTACTTATTCCACGATTTACATTATTCTGGAATTCTACTTACTTGAATAACAGAGAAATATGAGCTTTTAATTTTTCATGCTCCTTAATTTTTATATTTCTAATGTATTTCGGACATAAGTATATGTATTAAATACACAAATTATATTTTTACTTTAAATATCATACTACATAAAGAAATGCATGTAAAAATAAATTATTTATCTGCTATATAATTCAACAAAGCATAAATTCGGTAAATTGCGATAGTTTTGCTAAAAGTTTAAAAAGCTAATTCCAGAAATGTGAAGATAATTTTAAAATATTTATTGAAATTAATTTTAAATTTAATAAATTTTAAGTTAAAGTTCCTAAGGATATTACTGATTTATAAAAATAATTTAAATCCAAGTTTTAGGAAATTGCTTTATTAAAGAACTTCTATGTAGACAGTTTAAAGAATAATACTTTTAACAATAAATCAATGTAAAAATATTTTTGTTTACTTTATCCCAATAAAAAGAAAAGGATAATTTTACAAACTGGGGAAGTATTTCACTCGAACTATAGCAGAATAGTTTTACTGAAATGGACCCCGTGCATTCAAAGTTTCGAATAAATCTAGCCCTTGGGAGTCATCAGCATAAAGACGACATTTATTCTAAACAGAAGAATACTTTTTCAGAACTGCACCATATGGAAGGAAGAGCTCAGTTATACAAATCCCCAAAGAATTCTCGCTTCTATAGCTTTGAATTTTTTTCAGAAAATAATTTTTTAAGACAAAAGAGAGTGGGGAGAATGATACTATTCAGCATGTTCTCGAGTTATATCTGGAGTTGCATGAAAGTTAAAAGCGAGATAACTATGTGCGAAACTTTTACAAATTGATGTTGATATTTTGCATACAGAAGAATTTTAAATGAAGCTATAACCATATTGCGTTGTTTTGTTAAGTTTAAGCTCTGATTTAAATTTTTTATCATAACCTATCTTTATGATGGAAATTTTAAATTATTATCACGCTTAAAACTTTCATCATAAAATTAGGTTATGATGCAAATTTTGAAAATATTTAACTGTGCTGTATATTATTTTAAGGCTCTCAATAGCTTTTTCGGATTCGTATACGTCCAACCGACGCCATTTAAGACAGCCAATTTTCAAATAATTTTTAGTCACGGTTAAATGATTAAGTTGGTCTCTGATCTGGCACAATTTAGTATCCATACCATTACCCCAACAGCAAAAATCATGGAGCCCTATGAAGTTTTTAACTCAGCTTAATTCATTGATTGAAAATTGTTCTTAAACTTAAACATAACTAAAGAAGGAAATAATTTGTGAAATAAGTTTTTATTAATAGATCATCAACGGTAAACTTATGTTTAATAACTATAAATTCAAAAAGTAAACTGTTTAATAATTATAAATTAGAAGTAAGCTCTTTAGTATCTATAAATTCTAGAAATAAGCTTCTTTTTAATTTGCAAAACAGTTTATATATGAGAGACAAACTATATTGGAATTTTTAACAAAAACTGTACGCAGAAAATAATAGATTTGTCAGAAGAAAATTTACATGAGGTTGAGCTCAAAGAAATAAGCGAAATGAAACATTAATAATATTTCACTTGGACTTAAAAAATTGATTTACATAAATTTCATAATGTCTGAAGTGATACTTCAGACATTGAGAATACAAAATTTGATTTTCCTAAAAATATCATGACGGTACTCATACCAATTGCGATTTAGTTAATTAAATTGGAAATATATGCCTGTTATTAAACTGAGTGATTAATTCATAAACTGCGAATTGTTCTTATCCTTTATTTTTTTTCCTATGAAACAAGAGTTTTAAATTTTCTTTATTTTGATAAAATGATTATCATATTATATTGTTCTCAGTCAGAGCAAAGGTTGTTCAAAACGTATCCATTTTATCTCTTATAATTTATGCTAGATTGATACTAACCCCAATTTGAATGGACTAACCCCATAGCAGTAATATTAAAAAATGTAGGATAACCATTGTAGGACTAGCATTAAATTATGGACATAACTAAGCATATCCTGAATAGAATTAATCTAAAGTGAGGTTATATCTTTAATCTACAAGAGATCAGATTGATTCCACGAAGCCATGCGAGCTATATCAATTATTAATAACAAATAATTATATAATACACAATAACTTTAATTAGGAGATTTGTTATGGAATTTTAAAAATTTAATATTGAATATGGTTTTTTGCCATAGTGGAAACTAGAAGTAAAATATTGATTTGTCTAATACAGCATTTAAATTTTTCCTCACAAATAAATTCCAGAACATCAACATAATTGGGATATATTCTGATATTTAGATATTTAAGTAAGAAAAGAACTTTATATATCACTTTCATTTCAGGCATATAATTTATCATTTTATTCCACAATATTATAAGTTTTCTCGTCTAAACGAAATTATTTAAATACAGGAAAATATATAATAATGTGATATTGCTATATAATAATGTAAGTTAAACATATTTTACAAATAGGAAAAAATGGATTCATTTTAAAGATCCTGCTTATAATATATTTAGTATCAAAGTACAAATTATTTTCTAAATCATCTATTGTTCAGCAAATTATCATATAAAATTTAAATTAAATAAACGTTTTAAATACATGCAAGTTGAGTCAAATACTTGTGATAGTGGTCTTCATTTTAGAAACCGAAAATATATAAAATATATTATGTAAAAAAAATTGAGGATTCATTCTCATTGTAAAATAATGCTAATAAATATCAGCAAATACAATAACAAAGTTTACATTTTATTGATAGATATACAGATTGTTTATTGTAAATGATAGTGGTAAAATAACAACAACTAATTAAATATAAAAAATGAATGATTCTTTACCTTTCATTTAAACATAAAAAATATAGCAACTTGTCTTTATCTAGTAAACACCCTTATCTATAATATCATGATTCTTATTTAAAATTAAAAAAAACTAGTCACTAAATATTTTCTTGCCTTCAAAGTGAATAAACAACAAATGTTATTTGAAACATCAATTAATCTGATTTTAATATTGATAAGTCAAAGTCACATGTTTCTTGATTTGGTTGCTAAGATTGTGAGAAGTTATGGTGTTTCGTTGCTTTTAGTGCTTAAATTATGGATAAAATTCTACTTTTTATCGCTGATTCCGAAATCTTTAACAAAGACCCATTAGAATAAAAGAAATAAGCTGTGACACAGACTTTGTGCCATGATATGGATACAAGTATCAGGAAAATGGTTTTGTCATTGTTCTCATCATTTTTTCGTTGCTCAGTGTAAGTTCTAAATATTTCAAGAACATTTTAAAAAATTTACAGATAAACTGCTTATACTAATGAAATAAGCAAATATATTACCGGAAAGAAATCTATATGGCACTGAGATAAAAAAAAATATCTTCAAAATATAATAACAAATACATAATAATTAAGATGCATTTCGGTAGCTACACAGACTGAGTATTGATAATAATGAGGGAAAATAATAATGATTAAAATAATCAAAATATAGAAAAATGATCAATTCTACATTTTATTAAACTTAAACATTAAATAAGTTTTGTTACAACGTGATTTTTATGACAACATTTTAAGTCATAAAACCATACATTTTAAACAGAGGTGGAAAACAAATCACTAATTTTTTATTGCTTTCAAGTTAAATTAGTAAGTAAAAGTGAATTATTAAGGTGTTTAAATTCGAGATATAGTGAGTTAACACAATTATTTTAAAAAAATGTATCTAATAAAAAGAATCCTTATTTATAATTCCACATTAAAATGAAAAAAAATTCTAAGAAGTAAATTAAATTTTATTACAATAAGATGAGAAGAAAGGATCTTGAAATGCATTTCTTATGGATATGTTTTAATATGAAATTTATGTAAAACATTTAATTTTAAAAAATCCCAAAAGTTTACTATGTTTAAATTCCTATGAGTAATTAAATACTTCAAGAGAGAGAAAGGTAAAACTCAACACTAAATGTCTTTCACTGAAAAAACAATGGATATTACTTTAAAGTAAAGGTGTCATAATATTCCTAATTTATGAAATCAAGTTCTTTTAAATAACAGTTTTAATTTTTTTTAAAATAACTTACTTAGTTTTTATTTTAAATACAGAGAAATCAAATTTCAAAAATTTCAGATTAGCTAATTTATTGATTAATTGCTCAATTCTCAAGAAATAAATGTAAATAAAAAACTTTAAAGAAAGAATTTATATGTAATTATATGAATATTCAATGTAAAAATAGTTCCTGACCAAATTCTTTCACAACAGTTAAACTAGGTGTAAATTTAATTTTGATGATGCAGAGCTGGTCTCATCCCTGAACCCTTCGAGAAAGGGAAAAAATGGCGCCACATCTAACATCAGAGGAGAAATTCAAAACACCTTTTCTTTGAGGAAAGAAACGGTTAGCCTGAAGAAAATTTACAACTACCTACATACGTGATTTGAATCTTTCACGATGTATACAAGAAAACTAAATTTCCTGAGACTGTGTGCGTCACTATTTCATAGTCCTATGACACAAGCATATCGTCTTTTCTTTTATCAAAATTCTAAGCTTTAAACCGTGAGTGAAATCCTTTAATGATATTGATTTATATAAACTAGAACTCTTTTTGCTAATTATAGGAATGTAATTTTATCGGTTCATTTAGACATTTATTTGTTGAAAATTGTGTATATCGTGTGACAAAAGGAAAATATTATCTACAGAAATCTACACTACTGGACATTAAAATTGCTACACCAAGAAGGAATGCAAATAACAGAACGATATTTATTGGACACATACATTATAGTGGAAAGAACAAGTGATTAGATTTACAGGAAATTAGAGATGTATAGATCTTGATAAATCAGTACCCAGAGCAGCCACCTCTGGCTGCAATAACAGCATTTATCCGCCTAGGCATGGAGTCAGACACAGATTGTATGGCATGTACGGGGATCTCAGTCCATGCAACTTCAACACTATGCCACAGTTCATCGACAGTAGTGAGATGGTGAGTGATGGCGTGCCAATCGCTCGGCAACCATTGACCACACGTTCTCAACTAGTGACAGATCAGGAGAACGTGCTGGGCTAGGGTAACAGTCGAACCTGTTCTGTATCAAGAAAGTTCAGAACAGTACGGGCAACATGCGGTCGTGCATTATCCTGTTGAAACAAAGCATTAGGGAGGCCTCGAAGATAGGGCAGAGCCATGGGCCTTAACACATCGGAAATGTAACGGTTGCTGTTCAAAGTGCCGGTAATGCGAACAAGAGGTGATCGAGACGTGTATCCAATGGCACCCCATACCATCACTCCAGCAGATGGGCCAGTATGGCGATGTCCAATGCAAGCTGGCAATGCGCGTTCTCCACGATGCCTCCAAACACGGATGCGGCCATCATGGTCCTGTATACAGAACCGAGATTCATCTGTAAAGATGACGTGATGCCATTCCCGCATCCAGGTTCGTCACTGATCACACCATTGAAGGCTCTCCTGTCTGTGACGCAGCGTCAATGGTAGCCGAAGCCATGGTCGCCGTGCAGACAATCCATGCTGCTGCAAACGTCGTCGAAGTGTTCGAGCAGAAACTTGTTGCCTTGCAAATGACTCCATTTCTCGACTCAGGGTTCGTGACGTGGCTGTACGATCCCTTGTGACCATGCGGATAAGATGTCTGTCTTCTCTGCTGTTAGTGATGGGGGTCGCTGAGATCCTGCATGACGTTCCGTATGATTGTCCTGAACCCATCGATTCCATATTCTGCTAACAGTCATGGGATCTCGACCGACGCGAGCAGCAACATTGCGGTACGATAAACCGCAATCCCGGTAGGCTATAATTCTTCCTCGATCAAAGTCAGACACCTGCTGATAGGCATCTCTTCTTCTTACACGAGGCATTACAACAACTTTCTTTGCCGAAAACAACGTTGAAACGGAAATTGAGTATGAGAAAACTGCTGTCAAATCTCTGTGACCTGGTTTTATACACATTGTAGATGTCGCTACTGTCGCCTGCTTTGTATGAATGCGCTGAAAATCTAATCATTTGCATATCACAGCAAGTTCTACCTGTCATGCAAATTTCACGTCTGTGGTGTGCCGCTTTCCTGGTGTAGCAATTTTAATGGCCAGTAGTGTATATATATATTGATTACAAAATTTATAGTAACTGATTCTTTAATAGATGTATAGGTTTTTAATGCATCGTAATCATTCAAGTGCATTTTGAATTGTGGTTTTATTATTCATTGTAAATTCTTAAAAATATTGTTACATAAACATTTTCCTTTGCCGACCGATGGCGGAGTGGAGTCCCTAACTTCGATGCAGTAGCTCCCGGGTTTGAATCCTGGTTCAGGTATGAATGTTCCTTTCTCTCTCTGCGAGTATGTTTCTTTATCCCTTCACTTTCGGGGTGGAAATGTCACACCCACTGGGTGCCCCACTGTATAACCTGTAACGCTCGCCCCTTGTAGCTCTGACCCTGAGTGCAGTTCTCTGATACATATGAAGGAATCTGTGAAAATATTTATGCTGATTAATGACATAATTTAAGAAGTGTCACTAAGTAACAGAAGTATGATGATATAATGAAACTACTTGCTGGAGTTGATATTTTTTAAAAAAAGGTATTTGCTAAAGACTGTAATGAAACAAATGAAAGAACAGAAGAAAAAATTTTCTTTTTTCACGGAAAGCATTTAATCATAATTTTTTATTTCTTATATACTAAACACATGTTTATTTAGTTTTTTTATAGATTCTCTGCAGCAGAGGAAACCAGAAAAATACCACTCTGAATTTCGAAAGAAATAAGATTTGATTTTGATTTCTAATTTAGAACATGTTTTCTATCTCTTATTCTTATGATAGGTTTAACGAAAATTCTTATACCTATATCCAACTTCTACATTTTGTTTGGCAGTAAAATTATTTAAACTGTCCATCAATTTTCCTGTAATTTAATTTAGGACAATTGTAAAATATATATGTACTATATTACTCTACTATTTTACTATTATTGCTTAATGCAAGAATCTGCTTGCAGCACTGTGTAGATGCTTATTACTTTTTTGCGTGACGATCTGTTTATCGTTTTACAACAAAAATAACAATAAAAGGAACTTCAACAATAAACGAAATTTCTGTGATGTACATGGAAAATTGGAATCATCCTTTATTAAAAGCATTACCCCTGATTTTACAGAGCTAGAATTCTAACATACAGGGTGAATTTTTGGTGAAAAAGTTTGTTACACGCAATGTTGATGTTATACTTAGTTCCAATTGCAAATATATATATATATATATATATATATATATATATATATATATATATATATATATATATATATATATATATATATATATATATATTGCATTTTATATTTAAAGGACTATATTCAAACATAGAATTATATCCATTACATATAATTATATGTTTTTGTGTTAAGATTTGCAAAATTTTTACTCAGATTTGCTACAAACTTAGAGATTAGTTTATTTTTGCAAAAGTAAATTGGAAATTGATTAGGTAATTTTGAGTTTGTACACTTCTTTCTATACTCAAACGATAAAGTTGACTGAAATTAAATATTTAGTTTAATAATGAACAATTTGTTATTAAACTAAATGAAATATTTAGATTAATAATAAACAATAAGTTTTGAGTATAATTTATCAAATAAATTATTAAAAGCTACATGAACATATTATTGTCGATGCAAATGTGCCACATTAAAATCTTTAAACATTTGTCTTATGATTTTTCCTTAATTTTGAAATAAATTAAATTCATAACAAATTATTTTTATATGAATCAATATTTTTATCCGACTGCCTTAAAAATACAAGTATTGATAGTTTCAAATAGTTCTGATCTGAAATGTTTTAGTATAGAATAATTTTCTAAAGAATTTTCGAACATTAGGACAGTATGAGATAGAAATCCAGAGTTAAAAATAAATGTGATTTTTTAAAAATATAAAATGGAAATATTTATTATTTTAAAAATTAATGATATATTTCATAATTTCATTCACAGTTACGAGTTAATTTATTAACTTTAAGCAATTTTAAAAATTGGAAATTTATATGGAAGACTGCCGAAGTATACCGTGATAATATGTAAATGTTAAATGCTCCTTATTCTAATAAGCAGTAACATATAATATTCTAACACAATATTAATTATAAAATGCATGTCAAGGACAGCCTTAATTGCAATTAGTGTTATGCGATAATTGCAATTAGGAACGAAATTTACCATTTTAGTGTCAGACAATCTTGCTGACAACCGTATGTCATATGTGATAAATAGAAGTTGCATTATGAATCCAAAGCTATATCAATGAATACTATAACTGTACTAGTAGCTTTAGTTGGCGGTAATATTTCATTAAATTCTTAAGAATAAATTAAAAAAATAACATGGATTTACGAGGTGAAATTGCTCAAGCTTAAATATTAGGAAAAAAATAAAAATGATATTTCTAATTAATTAGAATCTTGAAACAATGACAGTCAATTGAATGTAAATGAAACACACTCTTAGCCATCAAAAATACATTACAAAGAAACTAGTGATTTCAAACCTTGATATCGTACATAATAAGAAATGAAACATAAATGAACAACATAAAAATTAAGCACATTCTTAGTCATAAAAAATGCATGACAAAGAAGCCAACAACTATCAAAGCTTCATTCCTTTCAGCGTTTAAAGACTGTGTAAAATGTCTTGAAACTAAAACCATCTATGAAATGAGAGAAATGATTAAAATCAGTAATAATTATCACTTCTATGGCTGACAATATCTACTGCAATAAATAGGATTAAAAAGATACTTGAATAAATTACTCGAGAGTCTCTGCACATGTAGCGAAAATTGTTTCAGTGTATCAGTAGGTATTGATTATTGATTTAGTAGTTCCTTAATGAGAAATTAAAGTTTCAAAGTTTGTTGGATAACAGAGGAGTCAATAGAATTTAAAGAATTTAGAAGTAGCTGTAAACATTTCTTAGACCAAATAGATATGCAAATGTCTTTGAAATACTTGCCTAAAGAAGATCTGAAAATAAAGACAAGAGAGCAAGTAAAACTATGTAAGGAGCTTGCTTTGGCGTATGTAATGATGCTGATTTGAAATTCTGATCGTTTACATGTGCTAAATTGGTTTTCATATAATAAAATTTTCTTTGTATTTGAAGAATTCATCTTGGTGTTGCATTTTTGATAGTCAACGTCGCATCTGTAATATTGAATTTTGTAATTCATTTTCTTTTTATTCCATAGTATGCATTTTTCTGTATCAATTAAAAGTCAATATAAATATAACACTTAAAACTGGCATTATTTTATAATTTATAATAGGTTTTTTTTCCAATAAGAAAGATGCTTTTTGACTAAAATATTTTTTCATGATATAATTAGTTATAACGACAGTTTAGATTGCAATGAGAAAGTATATACTCAAATCACTTTAAATCATTAACCACACATTTCCTACATATTTACAGGAAGAAAGAATAGATGAAATATATATTACGTTATATTTTATACTTAAAAAGTACCAAAGAAATTCAGATTCTTATTCTAATAACTATACAATTTTAAACTAAAAAATTATCTGATTAAATTTAGTATTGTCTTGGTACTCCGCAGAGAAAATCAAATTAGACTATAATTATTGTTTATTTCAAATATTTAGAATTTGCTATCTTTAGAATTAGCTATGTTTTATTTCAAATCTTTAGAATTTATCTTCATTTTCACAAAAGTATATTAGTTAAAATTCTAAGACTAAAAGAAAATAAGAATATGATAATCAAAAGGAAGAAATGTAATTGCATTGTTTTAAAATAAAAACTATAATTTAGTAAATCACTTAAGGGTAAATAAATTTGAAAGGAAATGTGTCATGAATACCTATTTTTCTTTACTGAATATCTGTGGAGATCGTATTTCAAATTAAGTACAACTTTTTCATTTATGAAAATAACTAATCTTGAAATATGTCCTCAAATATTCCACACGCTGCATCTCCAGTTTATTTGCGCCTTTAACTAAATACAAGAGTTTCGGGAACATTTTGTTCTTTCCCGTTGGCATCAGAGGATGTGTGGTTGCCATGACAACAAGTCCGAGACACTATTCCGCATTTGCTGTTTCTTTTCGATTTCTTTCGAAAACTAGAGGAAAGCGAAGGAATTTTCTTTTCTTCTTTAGTTCGTTCTTCAATATTTTTTATCTTTCTAAATTTCTTTCTGGTAGATTGAAATGTTTGTCGAGGCGTAGAAAATGAAAACGAGTCATCCAGGTTCGGTGGAGAAGTACATGGAGCATGAATTTTGAGGTATTTTTCTGGAGACAAACCCATTAAACTCGCTAGAGGACGCGACGAGCGCATTCAGGTATTTTAATGCAAGGAGTGTTATTCCGCTTAAAAGTAGTGTTCTATTAGCCATTAAATTTTAAATTTAGATGTTACTTATTTAGAATACAGTGTGTATTTAAATACAGAAGTCGTGTAACTTTTAAGCATTGTTTTTAAAGTGTCATGTATTTTGTTCTTTGGACTTCAGAATTCAGTTTAAAATTTACATTAAATATTATTTCAAAGAATTCAGAATTTTACGATGCAATACAAATGGCAGTTACGCATTTTTTAACATGGCGTTGAAATTAAGAATTGTTTTAATCTGCACTCTTAGATATACTTGTGTTATTTTAAGAAAAAGCGAAAAGATTTAAGGTTTTTCTAATTATTTCATTGTTATACTATCATATAGCTTATAGTATAAATCTGAATTTTATTTTATTTCATTTTTATAATATAGTATGAACATGTGTATGTGAAATAGAACATCAATTATGTGTTATAAATGCTGACAGTATTACTAACAGGGCTATTTTCGGACTTAGAATCTATCACACTGTAGAATGACTTTAAATACAGAAGACATCAGAACTTACAAATAATGTAGAACTGCCCTGAGAAGAAGTTCACTCCGGAAAATAATTTTCAACTTCCCGGCCACCGTAAGAAGTTACAGGCTATTGATGAATTTTCCTTTCAAGGAAATATTTTTACTGATAAAATTGTACATTTTGCTAAAGCCATGATTTTGGTACTTGGAGTGATTGGACTTGACTTCAAATGGACACGACACCAACCTACCAACATGTACATGTACCACTCATTGCCATTTAAAGGCAATGAATGATACATATGCCACTCGTAGCTATTAAAGACAGTTGCGATTATGAATTTGCTTTTCACTAAAATAATGCGTAAAATTTTTTTCTGAGTGAGCAAAATTTGCTTGAAATTGTAGTCTTCAAGAAAAAAGAGGAAAAATTAAGTTTTAAATATATTGCTCTGAAAATAACCTAAGCACTATCTACTTTTTTCTATGCAAATAATAATATGAATAGATACTAAACATATAAAAAAAATCAGTTTAAAACTTACAATATGGTCAGCTAGACAAATATTCAATTATTTAAGCCATTCTGTCAATATAATATTGTGATGAGGAAACTGAAGGAAGTGTTAAATTACGTGCATTCACTTAACTGATTTTCCATTAAGATTACTTATACACATAGCTATGCCACACACACAGGATGTTTAAATAAAATGCAATTCTGTAACAAATAACAAATTTATTTGATATTGCGCTTAGTCATTCTCTGACCGCATCTCACAGTGGACGTACATCAACTGACTAATTAATGTTCGCCCTCTAGTGGCGATTTTACATTTCTCACAGAAGTATATCAAACATAAAATACTGTGATTCAGAATTTTTTTGCAGACCTATGTGTGTATTTCAAAATACTTATTCAATTATATTTAACTTGAATCGAGCACAGTCTACCAGCACTGATTCCATTATTTAAAAAAAGTCAACATCATTTTCTTAAATTATTCACATCAACAAGAAATATATATTACCAATAATAGCAAATTGCTGCAATTTTTGAGTAAATATAAATAATGTTTGACAAAAACGTGTGAATGTCAATAAAGCTCAAAGTAGCGAAGTACATATCTAAGTACTTTGTAAGACGAATACAAATATAAACCTAACATTAAATATGTAAAATATTAAGAAGTTCCACTGTTTAAGTTTTCTAAAATGAATGCTATAAAATTTGAATGCTTAACAAAAATTAATGTTATATCAAGTTATATCTAGGCTATATTATGGTAAGAACATTTTACCAATAGAATTAAATTTTAACAATAAAAGTAGAATAATTCTATTAGTATGGAATATTTAATGATAAAAGTTAAGAACATTGATCACTGGCATGGTATGATAATAATATTGATCAATATAAATCAATCTCGTAAGGAATTTAAATGATAATTGGATAAAGGATTAAACATTAAAATGATGTCAATAATACTTCGGGTATAAACTGCACTAGATTATAGTAGTCGGGGTTGAAGCGATTATAGGTTTCGGCTACGCGTAAGTGTCAGAATCGTTTAATCCGTTTTAACAGTTCTGCTTTCCGGTGCTTGCATTTGACTCGGTTGATGGCGCCATTTGAGAATTCTACCATTAAGCTTCCTCGCCTTCTCATTTGAATATGAATCTGGTTATCTAGCTTTCAATGGTCCAGTGATTCTAGCATATTAAATTCTGCAAACAGTAAATCTTTACGCTGGCTCGTTTATCAGGTTAAGTCTTTAAAGTTTCAAAAGGTATCTATATATAGATAAATAGGTGTAAGTATAAATACTTCTATATATAGTTTTTCTATTACAGAGTAAGGTGTAATTAAATAATATTTATGTAGTTGGCTTTAAAATTGATAATTTTTGTGTTTAAATTTCGCATCAATTAATTATTATTATAAGTTTAAAACCGACAAGTCTATAAACGAACTTTATTTTATTGAAAATTAATCTAATACCAGGTTTTCAGAAATTTCTGAAAGAAAACATTGTTAAAAGAAAAATATATTTTGCCTTATTTATACAGTAATAACGAGATGTTCCTGAAATGATAATTCTTAAAATCTTATTTGGAAGAATATATATCGAAATCTGCTTATTTGCATGAATAATAATTAAAATCTGCTTATTTGGGAGAATAATCATCATCGAAATATGCTTATTTGTAAGAATAATACTCTGAAAATCAACGAAATTAGATAATGTATATAAGACAGGCTTTAAGCTTATTTGATAGAACGAGTTGAATGCTGATTCTCGCATTATGTCTTCAAATCATTTTGAAAACAATGTATTAATGACTATTTCCCAAAACAAAATTTAACTTCGAATAAAAATCCAAAATTGAGAGAATATGTTCCGTATAAGAAAAATATTTATAATTAAAAGAATTTTTAATGTAAACCAAAATGAATAATGATATCAGCTAATGTAAAGATCTATAACCTGCAATCTAGTTTAGTTCTTCAGAAACATAAAATTCACTTGAACCACTCCCTATAAAGCATGCTTCCATGATATTAATTAGAATAAGTTTGAAATACATTTTCAAATTCACATTGATGGAATTGTTCTTTGTGATATAAGTGCAAAGAAAGAATGGGACAAATTCAACGAAAGATCTTATAAATTTTCCGTTTGATGAAATTAAAGCATACTATTCAATATTTTAATTGTTAATTATTTTTAACAATTAATTATATCTCATTTAGTATAGTTTTAATACTTAAAAAGGAAATGTAAGTAAGAATATCCATATGCTTCGTAGAAACAGATCAAAATTAGGAAGTATTGTCATTGAATAAACTCAATAATCGACAACAATGTCCTCATTATCTTCCCCACCTCTAAATGATTTAAATTGTATTCATGAACAGATGCGGATAGCTTACATTATTTCAAAAATTATAAGTAAAGTTAGAACATCACCCATATGAAATGATATCATCGAGATTCTGACATTTAAACTAGTGATGTATTCTTTTAAAATTAATTAGTGAGTTCCTAACAAAATTAATTTATAAAGCTACTAAAATATTAGAATTTATTAAATATATAAGAAAATTGGAAATCATACAATGAAACAACTTTATACCTTTACAATTAACTAATGCTTCCCAACAATAATGGTTCATTTTGGAGTTTAACTTGTTATGTACACCAACGGAAATTTCGCATACCTCTTGTAAACCCACAATATTAAAATAATAAACTCCTTGCCCTAATACCCTAATATATATATATATATATATATATATATATATATATATATATATATATATATATATATATATATATATATATATATATATATATATATATATATATATATATATATAAATAAATATATATATATATATATATATATATATATATATATACATATATATATATATATATATATATATATATATATATATATATATATATATATATATATATATATATATATATATATATATATATATATATATATATATATATATATATATATATATATATATATATATATATCATGAATATATTGCGAAACAAATTTTAATCAAATCTTGTCATTACATGAGAGTAATAAATCAATTTTACGCGTAACTGTTAATGACATTTCAACTGAGAATGAACTAGAATAGATTATGAAATTACATAGAAATACTTAAGTCGGTTTAACTAATGAAAACTTTAACAAATGGCCGCATTTCATCATTTTCTGTAGTGGAAGCAACCATCCACATTTGCTTTTTAGTAGCTCATCTACTCGTTACATTTTAGCAATAAAATTTCAACATCATTAATTATCCCTGACATATCATTAGGAAAATCCCAAAAGGAAAATTTTCCGAAAGTAATATTGTGATGAATTTTTTTCATTTTCATTTTTCTGTATAGAATTTTTACTACTCTAATTTTATTCATTATACTTATTTAGATTTAATTTTAGAGTGTTGTTTCATAAATAAATAATTCTGTTCACGATATAAAACTATTTGGCTGAATTTTAAGATAAATATATATTTCACATTCGCTTATTTATTTCTATAATTTAAGAATTCATCTCAATAGATCTAGAAAATGATTCTTTACAAAATGTTTGTTGAACTTCAGTTAATTTAACAATAATATTTCCTGAATTGTGTCATGAATAGAAGAATATTTAATAGGAATATATATACATTTCATAAGACAGTTTTGGTAATGAATTTTTAAATGGTATTTAAAATATCTTCGTTCGTATAAATTGATTTTACCTTTTTTCCAAAATAATTAGCAGAAATTCATATCGTCGTTCGTTATTTAAAATATCTTAGTTCGTATAGATTGAGCTTATTTTTCTTTTTTAATAATGAATAGAAATGTATGATATCTTCGTTCGTTATTTAAAATATCTTCGTTTGTATAGATTGATTTAACTTATTTCTAAAACAATGAGCAGAAATATACGTAAATTAAAAATTTATTTCAAAGCAGAATATTCAGATTACCTCTATGATCAAAATTTGGATTTCATTAAGACCAATTAACACTAATATTCACTAGAATGCTAAAAATGGTATTTGATTGGATATTAAAGGTTTGAATACCTGCTAACAATTTTTCTTGTTCCTTTTTATATCTCTATAGAAGAAATTATCGTATTTTTTTAATTTTCTAGCAGAATAAAATAACTTTAGAATCTATGGAAACAAATGCTTTTCATCCCATTCATAAAGGTATAATACTACAGTTTTCTCTTAACCAACTCATTTCTTTTTTATAAAAAATATTAGTAATTATAAAGAAAATTTTGCAAAATGTTATAGTACAATTTAAAAATAGATATATTTTATTACATTTTAAGAAGTGTTTACTTCCCCTCCTAATGATAAGATATTATAAACCAAATTTTTTATATTCTCATTATCATTCGAGAAATAATGCGTCAGTATTTTAGATTTTCATTGTAAAATAAATGTATTCAAAATTAATCAAAACGATTCTCTTAATATCTGTTTGGATTCACGTAAGAATTTAATAATTATTCAAAGTAGGTAATCCGAAGAAATCAATTTTCAATTTTCTATTCGCATAAACTATCAAATTTTCGGAAAACATTAGAATTTGCCAGAATTAATTGCAATGTAGTCAAGACAGATTGTAAAAATTTGAAATAATTTTGAATGCCCTTGTAGGTAGTTTAAAACTTATTGCAAGTGAAAGTACAAATATTTATTTAGTAAAAAAAATTAGAAAACGTCTTGTTTATAAAACTTTCACAGATTCACTTTTCAAATTAGATAGGATTTTTTCTCGTATATTTTTTCAAATTTCTGATTTTTTTTCCAAACTGTTAAGTAAAGTATGTAATTTCTCATTCCTCACAAAAATTATATTTGTTGATCTAAAATTTTCCGAAAATTTTTCTTTTGAATTCTAAATAGGTATGAAAATCTTATTTTAAAGTTAATTCGACAAATAAGAAAATGTTACATTGAAAAAGTTTCGAAAGAAATAAGACTGAAATAAGAATTTATTCCAAAATGTAAATAATCTGTAATTAATTGCATTAATATATTAAGTAATAAACAATTCAAGCATATAACTTAATTGAATGATATCAAGCATATTTTTTTATAGTTTTTATGTCATTTCCAGTTAGTTAGTTTTATGAAAGATTTTTATGGTTTTAGATAAATTATTTAGTTTGTAACCTGCTTGAACTGAAAATAATTTTCAAATAAAATAAAATTCAATTAATTTACTTACTACTGATATTTTATGTTGTCATCTGTATTTTTTATAAAATATTATCGCAGAAAATAAATTTAATTAAATTTAATATATCTGACCGATTTCAATATATGAAATATGGTTACTAAATCCACTCACAGCATAAGAAATAGCATTATTTAAAAAAATTTACTTTTCATAATTTATCGTACGGGTATTTTGCAATAAAAATTAACTATTTTTTCAATTATGAACTATCGTAAAATGAATAATTTATTAGTTTGGAAGTCATATATTCACATGTACTCAATAATACATAATAATAAATTTTTGTCAAAAATTTAAACTCTCGTAACCATACGTAAAGCAATAATGTATGTAAAATAATTACAATAATGTTTCGAGAATTATTAAAAGTAATTTTTTGTTATGAGTAACTTTGCATACATAATTTTCCAATCTTTTAATTTTTGACATTGTAATTGTTTTATAAAATTAACCATTAGAAATTTATTTAAAAACATGTCTATTGTTGAAAGTAAAATAAACATATTTAAGTTGTTAAAAAAATATATTGATATAAAATTAATTGTAAGATAATATTTTATAACTAAATTTTTATTAAGACATTTTTACAAAAGATAATGATAAAATGATTTTTGTAATAATGGAAAAAAATACAATAATCGATACATCCCTAAAAATTTTCGTCAAATAATATTTTTATTAATATATAATTTTTTCCATCTTGGAATAAGAGCCACTGCAAGATAATAAGAACACGTATGACGTGTCACAGACTTAAAGTCCAAAGATACACTCTTTACCACTCGCAGAATTTAAGGTTCTACTTCAGTATTTCAGCTGACCCATGGGGGAGAAGTTAGTGTCCTTAACTTCGAAGCAGGCTCGAATCCTGGTTCGAGCATGAATATTTCTTTTTCTCTCTTTGTCTTTCTTTATCCCTTCAGTTTCAGGGCTAAGATGGCACAACCACTGGGTGCCACACTGTATAAGATTCCATCACCTTCACCCATTATATAGCGCTGAATGAATATATCCTAAGGGAGTTAAGCACTACGGCAAAAAAACTTCAGTGTTACAGGAATCTAAACGTAAAAGTTATTGGAACTTAACCAACATGCAGAAGATACAGATATTTACTCAGCAAAATAGATTTAACCTGTTGTTTTAAATCAGTTCTACTAGAAGATAAAACAGCAGATTCATTTTCCACTGTTTTGATATCAATACGAATAAGATTTAGTATTCCTGCGAAAATAACTTCTGATCAAGAATGATAATTAAAGATCTGTCTGTACATCTTTTTTCATATTCTACCAAAGTATATGAGTTTCAAGACCGATACATCCACAGTATATCATCCTCAAGCCAATAGTTTAATTGAGCGACAACATTAAGATTTTGAAAAATAGTCTGAAATTTCAGCCTTTAATGAACAAATCAATGATAGATGTACTTCTATTTTTTTAGAAGTGAGAATAGCTATAAAAAAGATGGTTAGCGAAGTTCAGCGACAGACTTATTTGTTTTCTTGATGAGTTCAATGATTGTATCCAAACCAGAAAAATTTAAGTTTCGTTTAAAACCTGTCAATTCAAATCAATACCAACTAACGATCACCAACTAGTTTGAATTAGAATAAGGTTGAAATATATAGGAATTTTAAAACATTTTAGAGTGAATCAAATTTTCTCGATTTACAAAACGAATCATCCGTTCAAATCCACACAAAGCGATTTTCACTTTTAGTGAAAGATATTTCTGAAAGTATAAATTCCAAAAACAGTATCTTCTCATCCAGTCGAATCAGACGTATTGACATAAAAGTAAGCATTCTCAAATACCTCTCAACAGATTGAAGTTAATATAAATGTATTAACACCAGTGATCTACCAATGCAGTTATTGTAACTGGAAGTAGTAACGTTTTATATATCATTTGTGCTTACGTATATAAGCTCAGTAATTTTGCTTCTTTAGACCAAATTTTGTTTCTTTAGATGATGAGTACATTAGTGATTTGAGGATAACGGTGCATTCTAATAGAAAAAATATGATCTGAGTGAATATGATGATAGTGCTTTACATTTTTTCGCGACAATGTAAGCAAATAAATTATATCCTTTTTCGTAATAACAAAAAAATTTTAACTATCTAACAGTTGTAAAATAAGAAAATGTTACAAATTGTACCTAAGTTTAGAGCTGTTGTGTATCACAATAGATAGTTTTAAAAGATAGATTACGTTGTTTGACATCATTTCCTTGTAATAATAACATTAAAGACTAATCTCTTTACAAGTGTGTGTGTTTTATGTTATGTGTAATATATATTTTTTTCTGTGAACTCGAAATAAAATTTGCTTATACATGGAATATTAATTCAGTTTGAGTTAAAAATATATATGTAATACTCTTGTCTTTATTATTATGTAGAAAGATATTTCTTTTATAGTTTAAAAAGTATTATTCGAATGTATTATAAAGCAAAATATATAATGATTCGTAAAAAATAAATAAATAAACAATAAAAATTACGTTAATAAAAAAAGAATATGTTTGTTCGTTATTCTGTTACAAAACAAGAAAATGAACTTCAGTATGAGATATTCCCTCGATTTACGTCAATGGTTCCTCCGCACTGTTCCTCCATACTCAGAATCTAATTGTCTACGTTTCTTGAGGTAAGAGTGCCTATTCCTTCATCAGCCTCTGTTTCAGGTGTTGGGTTTTCTTGCAAACTGTGTAATTTACCACAAGGGGTCTCTTCAAAGCATTCAACACTTTTTCTGTTTGGTTTGAATCAATGGAATACACTGGCCATTTTTTTAGAATGATATTTTCCGTTTCCAGCATCTGCAATGGAACAGCAGAAGCCCAGTGTGTCCGATAAAAGCAACCGTTTGCTCTTATGACACCTCAAAGCAGAAGCCCATAGGGAAAGATCACCTCCTTACAACAGTTACCTCCGGTTACATTACCTCTCTTGAAAACGTAAAGCTAAGTCTGCGCACATTTAGCATAATGTCTCTACAGATGACAACTACAGATTCACCATAACAGTCTCTTCCCATGATGTCACAAGGGGATGAAATTGTGTCTCAATCTCTCACTAAATCAACTGGCGTTGAGAATCGCTTGTGATACTGAAACGACTTTCATCCATTAGGAGGATTTTTAACTTCTTGAGACATTCTAAACGGTGGTGCCGACAGTCAACTTTCAAAGTAGTGCAGCGTTCAGGATTTAAAACGAATAAATCTCCTTTGTAAAAGCGTCTGGATACAAAAAAAAAACCAGGAAATCCGCTCATTGTTTACACAGTTGCTTAGAAGAGGCCCTCGTTATCGGAAGGTAGTAAGTTCGAACCTCAGCTTCACAAAAGATGTGTCATATTCGTTAATGGTGGCTGAGGCACGTTAAAACCTGGCGTGGTTGCAATGTCCTCAAAGTGAAATGATATCTCTGGTGGTAGTAGCCAAGTATTTGGGGTCATCTGCTTGGTCCCTGTTTCAAAATCGCAAAAGCTGTTTAAGACTGCTTCTATCTAACTGGTAGAGCCCAACTTAGGGCTAAGTACAGAGAAGCATGCTGGTGCAACAATAGTTGTTTAGCAATTGCTCTTGATATTTCCGTCATCTGCTATAATTGTTTTGCTGGTGCGGCCATCGCCAACTTTTCTAACATCTGCAGCCTGTGACACTGTAAAGGATTTCTAAGACGGCATAACGATATTTTTATTGATGCCGAACTTAGCTTTACTGGTCACACTGCACCCTTGCTACTGTTTTATGGTTATACTTCCAAGTATAATGTCGCCAAAATAATTTTTTCTAGCTATATTTTATGAGAGAACTCATTTGCATTTGCAGCGATTGTTTTCAGTTGCATCTTTGTCCTTCCCTGTATCATTATTTTGATTTGAACGCTTTTTTGTAAGCTCAAGCCGCCTGTGACGTTTTGTTTCTGACATTTACATACACATGACCATTTAACTGAATTGCATGTTAATATTATTAATCAAAAGAAATCTTTTCCTGCAATTTCAAAGCCATCTATTAGAAATTTATATTCTTGCTCGAGTTTTACACAACAGTATGTACGTGAATGACATTGATATTGTAAACTAATATAAAACTTTTTTTAGGCATTTGATTTTTAAATTTTAAGAAAAAAACACAACCTTGATATAGTTAAAACTAGAAAATTTTAGAGTGAATATTCAGAATGCAAAATTTTAGAGGAAAGTTTCATCACATTTTCTTAATTTCATCTAGTTATGTTGTTTATTCCAAAATTGATTGTTGGTTAGCAATAATGAACGTGATGTGGAAACTGTTACACACACACACACACACACAGTCTTTTAAAAACAGATCATATTCTTCGTGAAAAATACATTACACAGTATTTTATTTTCTATAATATGCCTGTAAATCACAATCAGTTTTATCAAATAATACTTTTAGTGAGATTTTATAATAAGATAGGACTTTAATTTAAAATTTAAAAACCTTAATTGTGTGCTTCGAACCATTATTTTTTTTAACTCATACCCGATCTTTGCCATAAATTTAAAATTTATTAATATCAAAAATATTACGTCATTCACATACATCTAAAGTTTACTTTAAAAAAAACATTTATTTACAGGCTGGTTGATAAAAATTGGGCTCTAGATACTCTGTATTACAGAAAATCATTTTTCATTTAGAGAAATCAAGCATTTCCTACCAACGACTATCATTTCTTATTTACTCGCAGACAGAGAAAAATCTCATTTCTTATTCCTCATTCCAACTTGTTTGGTGTACAAAACTTTTCTCGCTTCCCAATCAAAAATCGCTATCTCATCAAAATCGAAAGGAAAAAAATCCAGTTACTCGCTGGCTTTCTTCGCTGTAAAGAAAAACATCTGCAATGAGAGCTATGCCATGACTTTACGAAGCAAACTTCCACTTCTTTCTTTATTTTTTTCCCCTCGAAATACTGCAGATGTCAGCATTCCGTTGAGTTAATGGAATGCACGATGTTTCGGTGAAGCGGTTCTTTATTATTATTTTTCAGTAGACTCTTGCAACTCTTCCGGTGTATTCGAAATGGGCTCCCCCTGTGTGCGGAAGCTGGAATGTTTTCTCAGCATCTTCCCCCCCCCCAGTACTGTCCTCTGGGGAATGGCGATTTGGCAAAAATGAGTTTTGTGTGTGACGTCCAATCCCTTGTGCAAGAAGAAAACATCTTTTGGGAAAGATTATGTTTACTCCAAAAGAAAGTTCAACACAAAACTCTTTAAAGGTAGGAATTTCGTTTCTTGCTTCTGAAGTCTGGGGAAGTCCAGTATTTGATTTTCTTTCGAATTTGTTCCGGATTGGGTACGAAGTACCGAAGGCTGAATAGACATTTCTGGGTCACATATTAGAAAAATATTTTGTTGAATTTTCTTTTAGGGAGAATTGTATTTACTCTTTAAATTGCTTCTGAATGTATCTTTCATTTCTTTCTAAGTAGTTCAGAGGACTTGGCAATTTAATTTCCTGAATTTATATGTTAATATTTTTAAATCCAATTATAGAATTTTCTACTTTCATAATATCTTTAAAATGTAATGTGTCTTGTATCTATAATGAAGAAATTTTATATATATATATATATATATATATATATATATATATATATATATATATATATATATATATATATATATATATATATATGTATATATATATATAGTTAGAATGCTGGATACTGAAATCTCTGGTATGTTAACAATTTAATAGCGTGATATAAATGTGTAAATCTTCTCTGATATGATAGACATGACTAATACAATGCGAAAAGTCATGTTTCATAAATACAAAATGTATATACAGTAAAATATACTGAAATTTCGTTAGACGACACAAGATACAATTTTTTATGAAATATATTTTGCAAAGTTTATGTTTTAACTATTTCACTGAATTCATGCTGTAATAATAATTTTAATATTTTATTAATAATAGATTATAATATAAAGGTTCAAAGACATAAGTACAGTATACTTGTTTAAAAAAGGCGTTTGTTAGTTGAAAATTTTAAAACTATTACATTTACAAAAAGTTACTTTTTAAATCAATTGTATAATAATATTCAACTAATAGAAATATTCTCTAAATGGTGTGTCATCCAAAGAGAACCACTACGTTCATTTCATTAAGAAACTCTAATAGATACCTTAATAAAACTATCACACGCCTTAGAACCGATCATTATCGAAATATGAAGATCGAGACAGATGGTGACAGAACTTACCCTCTCTGCATTAGTTGCAATAATATTCCACGAACACCAAGACACATTTTTGACTGCCTTGTCATTTTAAGATCCCTGTCTCAGCTCGTAGAGTTCCTCTGCTCGACATAGAAAAGAGTCTATACTCCGAACATACCAAGGAGAGAGACAGCTATGTTCTGCACACTCATGGTCCCATGCTCTCATCATGGACACGACACCAACCAACCATTAGAATTGGCAACATTTTCTGCATAATAAAATACAATCTTATAGCACTGTCCTATGCGCAACATTCTTCAAACAATTTACAACTGAAAAGTTAAAGGTCATAAGTACTAGAGTGTCTTCTACTTGGTCACTGTTTCTAAATTACGAAAACTATTATCTGGTGGCTTTTACCTAACTGGTACAGCCTAATATACTTCTCTGTACCTAGAATGGGGACAGAGAAGTATACCTGTGCAACACCTCTCAACCGTGGTATGATAAATTATTCACGCAAAAACATTTTGCCTACCAATAACATCAAGAATGCGGTAAAAATATCTTGGCATGACAAAGCATTAAAGGTATAGCTTAAAATAGGCAGATAATTTTGTTTTTATGCACTTATCGATTTACACATTTACTTTATTTGCTTCTGGTGGATGAATCCTAATATAAAGGTCCTTAGGCTTAATTAGGATTGCTCCTTACATCTTAAAATTCATCATTCAATGCTAAAAATTGGTGTGATAGCATTTTGCAACAGAAATTTCTTAAAATATATAAATACCGAAAGTAAAAAAATTGCTGATTTTTAGCTTTGAGGAGAAAATAACATTCATTTAAACTGTATTAATACCTTAGTTTTGATCAAAGATTGAGTAATTTAATTTATATTAAATTTGAATTTCTTGTTAAGATGGTTAGATTCCCTTTTTAATTAAGTAAATTTGTATTGAGTTTCATTCCTTCTAATGAAGAATAGATAATGATTTAAAATATTCATTTAAAAAGTCTCTGCAAAATGAAAGAAAAGATTTAACTGTAACGAAAGAGAAATAAACAAAATAAAAATTCTTATAGATGATAGAAGATTATTCGCAATTTTACATGACAAACCATATTGACCGAAAATAAAGTTTATTTTGGTGTGTGTATGTGGTATTTAGTTTACTGATGACAAGTGTTTGTTACTCGATTTGTTTGAAAAATATGAATGTTATTAAAGAGCCTATATTCTTTGAGATATTGAACCTTGATAAATATTGCCTGCAGGGTGTATATTTTGCTGGAGCAATGCCATGGAGACAAAGTTTGATCTAACAACTTCTAGGTACAATGTTAATTAATTTGCAGAAATATAAAATAAAACAATGAATCGATGCATTAAAGTTATTGCCAAAACCAACAGAACTAAATTGGATGTCATTTTCTACATTTCCGTTCTAGAATAAATGGAGTCATTACCTGTCTATAGTGAGCAAAAAATAACTGTATACACGATCCCCAACCAAAATAAATTGATTTGATTCCTATACTTTTTTATTGATAACTACCTTGTTTCTACTATTTAATCAGAACAAATAAATCAATTTGATTGAAACTCAACTCTTAAATCAGCGGTGGGAAGAGCAACCCTAGGACTAAAAGACGAAAAATATCAAATTGAATAAATCAATTTCTAATCAAATAGAAAGGCCATTAAGTAATGAATTATTCTGCGAGAGTTAAAAGTAATAAGAGAAGAGGATGATAACATCATAAAAACTAATTCTCATTCTACAAAAACAGCAAAAGCTTTCAATTCTATTTTCTATTCTTTCTAAAGGTATTCATATTTTAAAATAAATTTAATCGGATATCATGTTATTAGTTTATTGTAAAATATATTTCAGTTTACTATTGCGCTAGAAAACATTTTACATGTCAGATAATAAACATTCTGTAATTTATGGAAACACATAGATTGAAACAGGGGCAGTAAATTTTAACTGCTATATTGATTGTTACAAATGAAACAATTGCCCTGCTATGTATTTAAAAATGTATTTTACAACAATAAATAACAAAATACATTAATTTACAATTTCTTTTAAGTAAATAATTTTATTAAAAATTTATTTCTTTGTAAATTTTAATCATATAAATTTATTCTGACATTAAAAATAATATTAAAAAATACATTGATTCAACAGCAATACTTGTTGTACATCATTTTGTTAAGGATGTCCATAAATTAATTATAATGACGGCACGGGTAACTAAAGGTTCAGAAATAAATAAAAAATCGCGATTTCTTAATCCCATGTATTAAACAAATGAGAATGAACAAAAGAGATCATGATACACACAAACAACGCTTATAGCTCCCTGGAAAACTTAACTTAAACTACATATCGCCCACAAAATAACTGAACAGTACGTTGTTGGTATGATGGTTAATACATCGTATGTTTCCCATGTCGGAAAATACACAATCCGTACTACACCAAAACTGGCTGAAGATCACTTTATTGAGCTGCATTTGGAACGCAAAACTCCACTCATCAAACAATGCTCTCCAAAGTTCTGGTAAAGATGTAAGAACGATTTGTTGACGTCTGCGAATCGTCTGCCAAGCATGTCCAACACATTCTTTATCAGATTCAAATCCGATGAAAATGCTAGTCATTTCATACGGATGATATTCTCCGACTTAAAAGCAGTCGTTGGCGATGATCGAATGATGCGAATGGTCTTTGTCATCCATAAACACAAATTCAACGCCAACGGTATTCCTAAAAAAAAGGAGATGTTGTACCATCGAATGATGTGAATGGTATTTGTCATCCATAAACACAAATTCAACGCCAACGGTATTTCTAAATAAAGGGAGATGTTGTATCAGAAAGATGTCCCAATAAATTTGGCCTGTCATGGTTCCTATTTGAACTGGCAGATCTGTTTTAGAGCACATATAATGCCTTTTCAAACAAGTATTCCTGCACCATCGTAGAGTTGGCGTTCAATGATATTGTCTTGGAAGTGCTGGGTATCTGGCATTTTCCATATGAACGTCCGACATGAATCGGATTGGAGGTGAATCCTAGGCTGGTAATAAACATAACACAAGCCCACCACGCAATGTAATGGTGTCCACACTGCATGTTCTCTGCTCCAGGATAACCGCTAGCAACAGTGAGTTGCCGTGAGCTAAGCACATTTGACAGGCTTGCGAATATATGGACCATACTATCTCAAACTTCTTTGCACAGTTAACCTTGAAATGGTCGTATTCGTGGCTCGATTGCTCATTCTGTCTTTTTTTGGCAATCACTGTCAAATACCTGTAGTCATACTACATTGTCACTCGGGGCGATCTATATTGTAACTTCCATTGACATTTCCATCATCTTGGAATCATTACCACAGCCTAAAAATGACACTTTGGAATATTCCAAGTTCCTCGATTACTGCCACGTGTTTGCGCCTGTACTCCAGGTGGGTGATAATTCTACGAAATAAAACATCTATATGCGTCCTCTATATCATACCTGTCGTGGCACTGAGCGAACTATTTGTGAAGATGTGGTTTTCTTTGCACTGTTTATATACGCCTCTTTTATGTTGTCTTATTTTGGTGTACATTTTCCTCCGTTAGGTGCCTTACAGTTTTTTGCATATGATGCATGACCATGTGAGTAATATTTCTACATGTGACATTTTTCATTTCACGTTCAGTTTACTTGTGCTTCTGGATTATCCTTAATTTATGGGCATGTATGCATTTAGATAAGTAAACAGTAATAAAATGTTAATAAAAGCACACATCTTAAAACAGAGTAAGAACACTTATTTTATAT
>CM075855.1:38830780-38923280 GCA_037975125.1 Latrodectus hesperus
TCGATGAATGTGCTGCCTTCTTTCAAATCGCATTTTTCGAGCGGCAGCAAACAAGACAATGTCTGAGACCATCGAATGTCTGAGAATATTGTTGAAGTCATTTGTTAATAAACACAATATCTTATATAAAGACAAAAGCATCGGTTTGAAAAGCCGCTTTCCATTGATTCAAGCCATTAACATGTTGAAAACAGAACAGAAGAAAAGGCAAAATGAAACAGACAAGACAAAACATCCACTTTATAGTTAGTTTAAATCGACAAAGACGATTTAAATTTTTTTAAATTTCAGTAATTAGTTGAATTTTACAATAATAACATTATTTAAATACACTCTCTTCCAAATTTTAAGACTTATTCCTAATGCATTATTACTATTATTATTTTCTATCTATTTTGTACAAGTCGAGATTGTGCTATTGGCTTGAAAGATTTTCCGGGTTCCTCCTTTACGACTCAGAAAAACAATCCACCACCTTTAAAATCGGTCCTTAAAACTGCATGCGATGGATGTTCAATAACCTCAATACAGCTTTCAGCCCTCTTAAAATGGTTACTGTTGTTGTTGTTTTCGTGTGCCAGCTAGGCTGGCAAATGCGCTGCTCCACTTTTCCAACTGAACCATATTTGGTGTGGAGTCCGACTTCTTCAGTACACACATGCCATAGAAACTTGTTTATAGGGTAGGCAACCATTCTCACCTCATTCATACAAGGAAGGGACAAAGACAGGATAGATAAAGAGAGAAAGTACATCCATGCCCGAACCGGGATTAGAACCCAGGACCTCCTTATCCGCAGTCAGGCACACTGACCACTAGACAAGATGGGTGGCAATTTTAAAATGGTCATTATGCTATTATAAAGGTGTATGTATGTGGGTAAGTTCATAGTAGGATTACATTCTTTTGAGTTACAGTTTTAAATCACAACCCCAAACAATACTGAACAACCGTTAATGAACGTTGTAGTTTCGCTTTCTGCACGTTTATCTATTGGGTTAGGTGATTATGAATATTTATTTTCTTATTTGTGGCATGTCAGTAAAACCTTTATTCATGTAAAAGTCCCTAATTATAGCGGTCCAAGATTGTTAAATGAATCAGTTTTTTTATTTCATACTTAAGAATGTAAAAAAAAATAGTAGAATGTATGTTCTAAAAAAATCTTAATTAATATTCTTTTTAAAAACCACAAACCCAACTTTTGAACAATTACAAAAATTATGCTATTTACCGTTCATAAAATTCCAAAATTGAAACCCAAATATTAAAGAAATTGCTTTGCAGAAGCAATTTGTTTCATGCGTACAGTGAAAAAAAATACCAGATTCTTTCTTTTTTTTTACCAATAACTATCATTTCATTTCTATTTGATTTTTAATTTAATGATATGAAAAAAGTGCCATTGACATTTTTACTTCTCTTTATTTTGCATTAAAAGAACGAAATCCCTCGTTATAGTAATGAGACGAAAAATACTCGTTACAGAAATGAAATTTTTCAAAAAGCAGTAATGAGCTCGAACATGAAAAAAGCCATAAAAGCTAAACGTCAAGTGCTCTGAATCAATTAGGCTCATTAACATAATGATTTCTGCACTAAGATTCCAATGTACATACTCCATGACTCCACGAAAACAAATTTATTCTTTTTCGCTAATAGATATTACGGGAAACTAGCAAAAAATAAACTTAATAAATAATTATCTGCATTTGCTGGTTGAGTTGAGTCAAGAAGTTAAATGCTAAAAACAAAGAATAAATTTGCTGGAAAGTTCTTATCCAATTGTTTGCTAATCATGTATGTAAATATTTTTTTCCAAAATAATTTTTGAAACACATACGTACATCTAATTTGTATTGTCTGAAACACAGATATGTAATTAATTTTGTATTCCACATTAATACAATAATATATATGTGTGTGTATGTATATCGTGCCAATGGAAATAGTTAAACATTTATATACAGTTTTGATCTTTTAAAACATTATAAGAATAAAATTCTTAATTTTATATTTTTAGAGTTTATTCTTGAAGACCTACAAATAGCAATGATATCGAATATTAAAAATATTTTCCACACCTAAATCTAATCTGTAAATTCAATAAGCTCAAATTCACAGAATAAACGTTAATAAAATCACCCATAATTCACTTTAAATAATTTTCTTCGCCAATTTGTAGCTGATATTTGGCGATAATTTCTTTTGATAAATTATTCTGGGGATGCAAAAATCTCTTCAACTTTTGCTTCATTTGGCTGGTTTTTTTTCCTTTTATCAGTCTCTAACTGGAACGCTCATTTTAGCCTAATTTTTAACTTGAAACAACTAGCCTTATATCAAATAAAAGACCAAGACAAAAGTTTAACCAATATCCTCGAACATGAATTCTATTCATAAAGTGTAATTCAGTGATGTTCTTTTTTTTGTATACCAGGAACGGTACAACAAGAATGCGTTTTATTTTATGACAATATTAATTTTTTCAACGGCGGGCACTTGGGTAGCGAACCTTATGCCACAACAAGGCCAGATACTGCTACTCATTTGACTTTACCCAGCGGGCACCTGTGAACCAAGTCACGGAGACGAGTAGCATTGCCCGTACCATACCACCGCAATCCGGTTTACATAGGGTGGGCCACAATCATAGATCATCACAGAAGAAAGAACAGAGAAAGAAAGTAATATCCACATGCCCAAACCGGGATTCGAACCCGGGACCCATAGCTCAGGAGTCAGGAACGCTGATCACTCTCCATCGGTAGGTTTTATGGCAATATAAAATAAGGTTCTTTTCGAATTTGATCCAGTTACAGCAAGAATAGCTTTTTTGTCTCAGTTCAATATAAATGTGTATATTAATTAGTTCGTATGAATGCTGATGACATTCATGCTAATATGTGAAGAAGCAATATTTTCTTCCATATATTATAGTTTTAGACTTATAATAGTACATTACCTTCATTAAATGTTGAAAGCATTTTTAAATAACCCAAAGCGATTTCTTAGTTTTTGACGGTATAAAATTAATATAAAATTACTTTTCCAGTAGTTACAATCGTTATTTCAATCAATTTTAATATATTTATCATCAGACATATGTATATATAATATATTAAGACAAAAAACTATTTTTTAAAGAAAAATCTTTAAAAAAAATGGATAATTTTCTTTCTAACTTTGTCTCACAAATCTTCCTTCTTATAAAAATAAACCGTCGTAAGCTTCTCATTACAGTAGGATTGAAATCAAAAACGCTAGGAAATACTAAGCCAATTTTGATTTCTGTGTTCTATGTATATCTAACACTGTGATGTTTTATTCATTATCTATCTCATTTGCATATCAAATATTAATAAATAATGTATACAACGCACATATCAAAGCGAACTCTAGGCGCAATGGAACATCAAAGTGGGGGATTTTTTTGCATCAGATATATTTGAGGCACATTCTGAGGAAGACGTCAAACTTTGGGAATGAATAATGCATTCAAGTTACGAAAATAAGAAATGAAAATTCTAAAAATATATATTTTGGAATATTTTAAAGTTATTTGTGTATAATGCATAAAATTAAACTAACTTGTGAATTTTCAAGGGATTCTTTCAAAGAATGTCTTTAATAAGAGAATGATTTATGCATAAGAATATGTAAGAAAGTTACTTCAATAACTGCTTTTTTCGTTTGAAGAAAAATATCACTTTTATAATAAATGATTGCAATAAATTTATATATATATATATATATATATATATATATATATATATATATATATATATATATATATATATATATATATATATATATATATATATATATATATATATATATATAAATAAATAATATATATATATATATGTTAGTTAGAATATTTATTTCAAATAACACTTATATTTATTTATACACTTAAAAGATAAATGTATATTAAAAAATTACAAAATTTTACACGTCATTAAAAATTAACCTTTTTGTACCACTAAACTTTCAAAATTTTAAAAGAGGATTTAAATATTCAAGAAATATTAAGCTTTTTATTATTTTTAGATGTATGGTAATAATTTGTAGGAGCCTGTTATATTTGCGAAATTGTATATTATTTTGATTGGCATATTAACATAGGCAATATAGAATTCAAAAATTAGACAGTTGGAAATTTGTCGAGTGTAATACAATATCAATCACCATACATTTTTACGCAAAAAATTTGATTCTATGTTCATAGAAAACTCAAAATAGTGTTTCATTTCGACACGAAATAAACAAAAATTGAGACTAAGAATAAAAAGACAAAAAAATCACTCTAATTTTCTTAAAGCATTAGATCTATTTCGAAGTTACAAATTTGTCACAGCAAAAAACATTAGTAGTTGAAGTAGAAGTAATTAATTTGACAATAAATTTGGTATATAAAATTATACATTGATATATAATGTTAAAAGCTCATTGCATCGAAAAATGGGGAAATGGATAATGGGATATTTAAGCAATAGTTACTTGATTTCTCTCTCTAAGAACATAAAAGTCTTCATGTGCATAATTTGACAATCTTTGTTGTGTTTGTGATAAATTTAAAGTGAGATAAATTCATATTAATGCATATATTCTCTAAGCCACCACATATCAATAAGATATGATAATTTCGTGCATATATAGGTTTAATTTTTATCAGCCAATTAAGTATTTCACACTTATAATGGATTAGATCTATTTTAGATTATTAGCTAACCAGAGAGTTGAGAAAAAGAATAACAACATCAAGATAGAAGTGAATTTCTTTTTAGAAAAATAATACATAACAGTCATAAAACACATAACAAAGATCAATCTTATGAATAAGAGCAATGTTTCTAATTTCTTCGAATGATTTATATTATTTTAAATGTGGTACTATATTTTCCCTTATTTTATATGCAAACAATCTATCATTTTTTCTTATTTTACAAGACAGTTTATATGTTAAAAAGCTTAGACACCAGACACAGCAGCATTTTTATACTTAGGAGACTCCTACTAACATAAAACTTTTTTAGTATATTTACATAATTTTCTCATTTAGTCTGTGTTCTCTTCCATAATCATGTAACTTACTATTTTTTAAAAAAAAATACTTAAAAGTAGCCATGTGTGTGGCAACACTGGGAGAATCTCCGCTAAAAATTCCTCAGGTACTGAATCTTCTAAAGCAAGGATATAATTAACGCTAAACTGTAATTTACATTTTCTCCAACTTCTGAAAGAGTTTCAAAGAACTTTTCGACACAGTTTTTCCCGCCGGATAGTCTACCATCTCTAAGATTTAAATTGTTCTAAAAGAAATTTGTTCCAGTAATTGGTTTATACTCCGACGAATAGTTTCTTTTTAGTTGATAAACATTTAAGCAAACATTCACAAATGACAAAATTCTAAATACAGTTTTATTTTGTTATGATACTTGTAAAGATAATTTTTGATAAAATAGATGATTAATAGTTTATGTAGATATTATAGTATTTAAACATTTTCTAGTAGATATAGGGCAAGATAAAAATAATTAGCCTGAAATACACATTTAATTGGTGCCCTGGGAAATGCTCGAAAAGAATGCCACAGTCAACAAGAAGTTCTACATTGCCCAGCTACACCGCGTGAATGAGGCCATTCGACTGAAAAGACCTGATCGACATGGTCAAACCATACTCCTTCACGACAACACCAGGCTCTATGTTGCAAAAGTCGTCAAAGGCGCACTCCAAATTGCCTCGAATGGGAGGTGCCTCAGCATCCGCCGTATTTTCCGGACCTTGCACCGACCGATTACCATCTTTTCCGCTCCTTGTCGAACCATATGAAGGGCGTTACCTTTGATAACAAAGAGGTCCTTAAAAACTGGCTCAACAAGTTCTTGGACACCAGACCAGGTGATTTTTGGCGGAACGGCATCAACAAATGGGTCGAGAGGTGGGAAGAGGTTTTAAACAGCAACGGAGAATATACGATTGATTAACTTATTGATATAATTATTGTTTTTTGTTTAAATAAAAATTTTTGGTAAAAACGCTACGAACTTATTCCCCACCCTAATAGATGAACATTTTATTTGCAATTTATTTGGCGCTAAAAATCGCATCATGAAGCGACATATACTTTTCCGCAGATATGATCGACGTGACAATAAGCAAGTATCTTAAAAATTTGGTTTATTACTTTAATTTTTGAGTAACGTATTTTCCGCGTAAAATAAGCCACATCGGAGTAAACATCGCATAAATTTAAATATTCACTAAGTTAATTATTGACAGTCAATGAATCTTAATCGATTTCTTATGATATTTGATGTATCAGTTAAGAAAAAATGCATAGAGAAACATAAATCGTAAAGAACCACATATGAGAAATATTCATTTGTATATTTAAGCTTATAAATGTGTACATTTATTTACTCATTAAATATAGCGGGAACATGCTTACATAGCGGTGCAGGCGAACCACGGATCTATACTTTAAGGTTAATGGGTTTCAAATACTGGCCTATCATTAAGTAATTTGAACAATATCAGGTGAGAAGGATACACCTGAGTTGGTATCCTCCTCTCCCCATCGACGTCTCACCAGTGGAAGTACTTTGGACGCCACAGATTAACGTGGACATGTTCGGACCCGTGAAGATCCTACAATCCAGTGGGAGAGAATGTGGTCACCCTTCCATTCTCCGCCCTTGGCAAGCTATGCTTCACTTTGTGGATCTTACGGATAGCGGTGTGAGGTGATGGGGCTCTATAACAGGAATAAAGCGTTAAATTGTGTGAAAGAGAGAAATTTGAATACTTTATTTTTGTTACACATCAAACTGCACATTATATAAGATCTCAGCATTCCGGTTCATTCCTATCAGAATAAAAAAGATTTAGAATGGTGATCTAAATATAATTCAAGTCCTTAATATGTATACAGCTATATGATGTACAATCCCTTTATCTAGCGATGTAACTTCAGCATTACCGAATACTGATAACGTAAACAAGGTTTTCATTCATTGCCACATTCTTTCAATGTGTTTTAAAAACCATAGTGAAATCATTTTCATGTACATATAAAAGCAGCAAACTATTTTTCCGAATATTAAGGTAATACTAATTTTGCATTATTTTTAATATTCAAAATTGATACATAGACTTTTACTACATTTCTCAGATTTGTTTTGTGTATTCACATATAATTTTAAAAATTTTATTTCTGATTTTATAAATTTTGTAAATATTTAATAAATAATTTTGACCATCAAATAAGTTTGACTTATTTCAGAGGTATAAATATTTTTAAAGTTTAATATAATTTACAGTTATTGTGTTTTAAAAATATTATAGCGTAGTAAAACTGACAGTTGTTCCCATAATTTAATGAAAATACTTCTTTTATCTATGAAATTACTAACCAAATATTAATTTATCATTTATTTCTATATTTATACATTCTGCAAATTTTCTTACTTTGGTGTGAAAAGTTATTCTAACAGTAAAACTTCAGCACTCGCAGCTCTAATCCATTACTCATTCGATTGGCGATAAACATCCACAATATCGTTATAAAATGCAAAAACATTAACTACAACTAATGAACTATTTAAAAAAAATTAAAAATTTTGTGAAAAAATTTACAATCGGGTACTTTTTGACTTTTTAGAGATTTTTTTAACTCCAAGATGTCACTAACAATATGGACGCTGCCGCTACACAAAAGCTAAATTAAGACAAGGTTACCAGCAATTAAATTACATCGCCAAAAGAGATTTATCTCCAATTTTTTTTCTCAAAACAAGGGGTGCTCAATTCTACACCCAACCCAAATTAGTACATAAGTTTTACCATCAACAGCCAATTTTACAATTAATGACGGTAGTATAAGTAATTATTTTTTAAATAAAATACAGGACTAAGTAACCTTTCTTGTTTTTGCTTTATTTTGTTGTTATCTTGTCTTGGCGAGATACCATGATAGAAAATTAGCTGTGGTGACGCTAATACGTAAAATACAAAAAAGTGTTACCCTTAATGTTATCGTAACAAGTGACAAAAGTTAATTCTTGGGGGGATAACTATTTTAAATGTTATATAATTGATACACGTAATTAAAAATATAAAAGCAATGTACTAGTGGATGTCAAACTAAAATTTATAATAAGTGATAATAGTATAAGCAAATAAGATTCGCAATAAAGTTAGACGAAATAATAATTTTATATTATAGAAGAACAAAGAAGAGTAAATGTTTGTAGTGTACATTACAAAAATATATGACACTATGATAAAAAAAAATTATTAAAGCTCTTTTGCTCATTAAAAAAGTTACAAAAGTTTTTATCTATAATTAGAAATTTTTCTTAAATAATTACACCTGAGAACACTTGTTTAACTTCTTTTCAATCCTTTTATTTCTCCGTTAATTCCAATATCTTGAATTGAAGGCATTCAAAAATCTTTTTTCTGAAGTCATTAAATCTAAAACTTAACATTCGCGTGATGTTTCTCGTTAAAGTATTGCATTCCAAATGCAGTTTAAATTTCCAGCCCAACTTTTTTTTTCCTAATGATCATGATCACTTTGCTTTATTCTTTACATTTTATCTTTTTTGTTTACTTTTGCTCTTTTGTTATCGATTTTTTCCCTTTTCAAAAGAAAGAATCACCAGGTTAATCGTGTCCCTAGTTTTGCAGTCAAAGACACTTAATTAAAATTCTTTTTATTGCCAAAAACAATTGATTCTTGCAATCTGAATATTTAAAAATACTTTCAACGTTGCGATGAAATTAATTTTATTACTTTAAAGCGTCTTCTAAAACATTAGAAGTTTTATTTTTGAAAAAGAATATTACTTTTTGAAATTGAATAACGTATTGGGGTAGAATTTGTAAAAAAAAATATGAAGGTATTTTGCTGAAACAGAAATTTCAGTCAAGAGAATATAACTCGGAAAAAAATGAAGAAGCAAAAATACTTTACAGAAATTGTAAACTGAATATTTTGTGTACGTAAGTAATTTATGTGTATATGAAGTTCAAACATTGTAATTTAATATAGAAGAAAAAATTATTTTATAAAATGTATTTTATGCAGAGAAAAAATAGAAAAAATCTATCACTCACTAAAGTTAAAATAGTTAGTTTTTTTATGAAAAAATTTTAATATACATTTTTCTCGAGACTAAAAAAACTGTGCTTTAGGTTTTCCAGATAAATTTTGGTCTTACATAGTAGTGTATCGTCCATTTAAAATTAATAGAAAACAGTGTCCTCATTATTTGACAAAACTTCCAGTTTTGAAATTATAATTGTTTCTCTTTTTTTTATAATAAATGTCATTTTAACCATACTTTAACCATATCCCAAAAATAGTTTTTTTTCTAATGCCTGGTTGCACTTAGAATATACCTGTTCAGCACTACAAGGGGAGAATGGGATGCCATCTTATATTACAGTGGGGCACCCAATGGGTGTTCCATTGTCACCACCAAAGTGAAGGTATACAGGAAAATCCATTCCTGAACAAGGATTTAAAAGCGGAACCTACTGCTTCGAAGCTAGGAACGTTAACCCCTCTCCCATCAGTCAGCTGTCCCAAAAATGTTGCTGAATTAAATTTATCAATAGGCTTAGCAAAATGCTTTACTTTCCTAAGCCCACTGTTTCGTGTACTTAAACCTATTATATTTTGAATTTTTTTTAAATCGTTATTAAAATCAATATTCTTTATTTGGTTGTCATGGTAACGAGCAACATTGTTAATAGAAATTATTTCAGATGATATATATATATATATATATATATATATATATATATATATATATATATATATATATATATATTCGGTAAGCAAGGAAGTTCTCTAGTTTATGACATGATTGAGATTCTGTTCAGTCGAGAGTAGAAATATCGTTTGTGTTAAATGCAGGTCCTCGAAGAACATTTCATCATGTTAATTTGTTCATTAGCAAAGAGAAATGGACTTGTCAAAAGAGCTCGTTCAGTGCTGTTTGCTTCACTACTTCGAAGTGGGCTTATCAGCTGCTGCATCAAATCGCCGAATATGTCAAGCATTTGTGGATAGTACTGGGAATGAACGTACGGCAAGGCATTGGTTTCACAAATTCAGGTCTGGTGATTTGTCCCTAAGTGATTAAGTTCATAGTGGACAACTACAACCACAAGTAAGTTGGATGACGAGGTCCTGCAGGTGATCCTTGAGGAGGCCAGTAGTCAAACTAGAAATGAACTTCCCACATAATTTAATGTTTCTGTGAAACGGAAAGACTTCGTATGCACCGCTTAAGTAAGTCATAAAAGCTGAGAAAGGAGTTCCTCAGATGCTGCTGGAAGTCCATAAGCAACAACGAGTAGCAGTAAGTTTATCGTTGCTTTTTCGGCCCCGACGCGCATCCATATTCAATCTAGTGCTGAGCAGTAACTAAAAGTGGGTTCTTTAGGACATTTCCAAAAGTTCCAAACATTGGTTGCCACGTCAGGATATTGACCTGCACATCGCAAGACCACCTACTCACGCCCTAAATAATACTTTGTGCCTGGAGGACTAGTCATCAAGTGGTTCACTATGAGCTGCTACCACTGGGCAAAGCAGTCACTGCTGAATTGTACTCACAACAATTGGGACGTGCGTGAAAGGGATTGTAATAGAAAGAGCCAGCACTAGTTAATCACCAGAGTGTACTCTTCTTGGCCGATGCGAGGCCTCATGTCATGCAGGTGGCCAGGAATACCTTGGGTTGGGAGACTTTGTGCCATTCTCTTTACTTACCTGACCTTGCTTCATCAGATTACCACCTCTTCAATTCTTTGGACAACCATCTTCGTGGACAATCTTTCACCAATGAAGCGGATTTTTCCCAAGCACTCACGGTTTTCTTTGCGTACAGAACCCCCTAGGCAGGGGAATTGCATAACAGAAGACACACTTTTGTTGAATTTGCTGGATTCTGACGCTGATTACTTCGAGGACTAACAATAGACTACACTTTCGATAGGTCTTGATTTTTGGGTCATTAAAAATTGCAAGAACCTTCTTGTTAACTTTATAGATAGATAGATATACAGATCGAAAGAGGTAGATAGAAACATTGATCTTATATAAAATATTATTGAAAATAATTTGTAGTTTTGAAATCACTAAAAAATTTTAATTCGAAAACTTTAATGTTTCGTTTACAACAAGAAACATAAAAAAGTATATAAGGTAAATGAAAACTATGACAAATGTTAGTATAATGAATAATAAATTTAAAGCTTAAATATAACATTTTAAGTAAAAAAAAATTCAAAATACATAAAAAATGCTTAAATAGTATAAATATTTCCTTGGTATCTATCAAACGCCGTATTAAAAATTACAGAAAATGTAGTGCTTTGATTCAGAACTGTATTTATGAAGCAAAGTTTCAACGTTTTTAGCAATGGAAAGTACAAAATATAAAATTTATTTAAATGAAAATTTGTAATAAACACCTTGTATATAAGTCTTTAAAGTTATTATAAATATAAATATATCTAATTATATTCTATGAACTTTATTTCAGAGAATGAAGTACGTAGTGTTTGACTTTTTGTGTAACTCAAAGATATCTAAATCTTTTCTATTATTAAGATTTTAATATTATCCAATATTGAATATTTGGTATTCAATACATTTGTATAAAGGTATTATTATCGATTATTATATAGTTGACTAGCTGAGGAAGTTCTTTCCTCGTAGGCAAGTGCCTTATGATGAAATACAATAAAAACCATTATTTATATACTATTTACATTTTATTTAACTCTTGGCTTAATACTGCTTTTGTTATATCACTAATTAGTCACTTCTAATTTGACATTATAATATTAATTTTGACGTTTAGAATTTAAGTAAATATGATTTTGAAATCGATACTTATTACTGAATTTACTTTTTGTGGAATTTAATTCTTTTATCATTGATATAATATCTGTTACCGACTGATGGATGAGTGGTTAACGCTCCTGACTCCTGAACTGTGGGTCCCGGGTTAGAATCCCGGTTCGGGCTTGGATGTTACATTCTTCCTCTATTTTATAGCCGACCGATGGCTGAGTGGTTAGCACTCTTGACTGAGCAGTAGATCACAGGTTCGAATCCTGGCTCGGGTATGGATGTCACTTTCTTTCTCTGTCCTTTCCTCTGTGATGATGTATGAATGTGGCCTTACCTATAAACAGATTTATGGTGGTATGGTGCGGGCAACGCTACTCACCTCCGTAATTTGGTTTACAGGTGCCTGCTTGGTAACGACAAATGAGTAGCAGTTTCTGGCTCTGTTGTGGCAAAGGGTTCGTCACCCAAGTGCCCTCCGTAGGAAAAAATATAACATCTGTTAAAATGGCAATTGCTAATAACGATTTGTAAGCCAAATGAATACCTTTATTTAAAGGGGGAAACCCAATCCGATACTTTTCCTCCCTTAATAGCCTTTTGCATGTATAAATGCATATCCCTTACTGAGAATTTATTATCGCAAGAAATACTATTTAGTAATATCAAATAATAACTAGAAGTATCAATATTAATCATTTTTAAAGTTTATCAGCGGATCCAGTAAATATTACCTGTAGCTATATTTCTTATTCTAAAAAATTTACATTTGTTGTCTTTTTTAACTTTATTAAAAGGATATAACCCCTTTAGTCCTACAGACTGCCAAAGCGTGGCGAGGGGTGACACTGGATGTAGTAGGCGAAGTACATCGGGAATGTATTCTCCTGGTAGGGTCACCCAAGACATGGAAGCCACTCTACTATGTCTAGCTGAAGTCTGTGGGCACCGGAGCTAAGCCAGTCTCCGGCTACCGGTGGGTGCTCCAGGACTTTGACAATAAAAGTTGCTTTTTACCCCTCGCATGGTTAAAGCAGCCAGTATTTGCCATGTTGCCTCGATTGTGGCGCAGCATATAATGGATTATACTCCTAGATAAGTTAGACGGCTAGGTTCGAAAAACTAATTACAGTCTCTAAAACATGAAGCTTATTGAAACTACTCAATGTATAAATGGTATCATTTCTCCCACCGCCATAATTAAATTCAATCAAGTATTAGAACTGGCTGAGACATATGGTGTGCAAATCATAGCTTTGCAAGAATTGAATTTGAAGAGTGATACTTTTTAAGGTCAAGTTAAAGGCTATGATATCTATCGGATTGATAGACAAACTAAGAGTGAGTTAATGATAAAAAGTTACAATAAAATTTAAATTGAGAAAAAAAAGTACGATGTATTTCTAAAATTACCCAAAGTTTAAGGATGAAGCTACGTTTTTTGAAGGGAGAAAGCTAAGGTCCGTAACATCAGCTATAGAATAATAAGAAATAGAAGTTATTTTCCAAAAGTAAGGATTATAATCTTTCGGAGTGATTTTGCTTGATAGTTTTCCAGATTACCTACATGCGACTCGCGTGAATACTGATTATCATTTGTAAAATATTTTCCAAACGCAATACAGTGTAGATATTCAAAACACTCTTTCTAACTAAACTTAATACAAAATTATCCAACAACTTTAAGCTCTGTTGCATTTAGATTTAAATCTATATTTCAATATATCTAGAATATCTACTCTCAAGTATTTAGAGATATCTGGTTATATCGATCTTAAAATCTTTTCTTAAAATTTTAACGTATATTTAAAATATAATCTTTGTTAAATTTTTCAGTGACTTTTATGCACACATTTTATTATATGTTAGTAATTATTATATGTACACATGAGTTACATTACATTTAAATAATTTTTACATTAAAAATTTAATATCAATTTCCCAACCAAATAATCCGATATTTTCAAACAGAAAATATAAAAGTCATGACTATTTTTCTAAATGATATTTATTTATTTCAACTTTGTGTGATTAATGGGTGAAAGGTTAAAAAAATGGTGCACTTACCGTACATACAATTATTGTACTAGATTATATTTGTTTATAGTATTATCATCGATTAATCGTTTCATAAAGTACAGCCAGAATAGAGCAAAATCCCAATTGCAAGGGAAAAACTTTTATCGCCACTCTCCAACTATCACATACTTTCCAAAATCCCTCTCCAGAGAGTTGGTGTTAGTTTCCGATCAATTTCCCTATAATAAGCTTCAGGCTTCCATAGCTGCTAGCCAGGTAAAGGGAGCAAAATGAAAGATTCGCCTCTTTTAACGTGTCAGGAACAGAAGGGAAAAAATTTTGGTGAAACATGTTACCAGATATCTTTTGTTTTCAAAGGGATTTTGTCAGGTTTCTATGACGGGAGAAATCTCACCTGCTTTATTCAAAGGTGAAATCTGAGGTCATGTGTTAAAGTAAATACGCCGATAAAATATTTTTAGGGTTGCCAAAAAAATGGGTTTCCTTCCTGATTGTGAAATTTTTGAGAAACTTATTGGCTTAATAAAGATTTTTAATACAATATTTTCCATATGACTGAATGTATGCACATGTTCTTGCAAAGCATGTATAAATAACAATATTTCAATGTAAAATAATCTTAATTTGTGAGAAGAAAACTATTAGATATATATCATAATATAGATATATCAGTAATTTTAATTGGGATTGTTATAGAAAAGAAAGCATGTTAATAAGAAGATACGTGAATAAATGATAGTTACAAAAGTAGATAGAATTATCAAAAATTTCTTATCAGTCAAGATCATAAATATATTAGTTATTAAAGTTGGAAGTACAGAATAAATAAAACAATTTTAGAAATATATCTTTTATAAATTGTGTTTTAAATTTAAGTTAATCTAAAATGTGTGCCAAGATTTTTCTTTCCAATAGTTTAAGAGTATTTTTATTTATTTTAGTATTATCTTATGTCAAAAAAGTATATTAGATGACTATATAATTATCTATACTATCATCAACATTTTATTTGAACACACTTTCTTCGCATTTAAACTCTGTTTCTGTGTAAATAAAATTAAAATATGAATATTATTGTGTGAAATGTAAAAGCAAATCAAAACTATTTGCTATGTATATTTATGTTTCAGTATGAAACTAAAAAAAGACTTTTAAACAGAAAAAGTAGTATTTTACGTTTTACATATGATTTTAAGTGCCCTTGTAACTCAAATAAAATACTCTCAATGTGACAGCTTTAGCATTTTAAAAAATATTACGAAATACAAAAAATTAACAATATATTTCCCGAAAATAAGGTAGAAACGATTACATTAATAATCTTAATATTTAAAAATTTCTCATACACATAAAATGCTTTTGAATGATATAATTACAAATCAAAACATCACTTTATGGTAATGTATAATAATGAAAAATATTCATTGACTATAACTCAGATAGAATGAGGTAAATATATAAAACATGGTGTAATCAGCGCATCATCTACCCAAAATTTTATGTAATGTCGCAAGGGATATTTGACACAAAGAATAAGATTAGAATTTCTACACATTATTCTTTTATTGTTTTAAATGTTATTTTTAGTGACCTCTTCAGTTTAAGCAAGTAGAAAATTAAATCTGTGGTGGATATATAAAAATATGAGGCTAACCTTAGGGTTGGCCAGAATTTATCTTTTGTTTAAAATACCTCGGTTTTTTACAATTAATTATCAAGATATAGTAAGAATTAGTAGGCAACTCAGGCTATTTTTTGTAAAACTCGCTCGAATATTCAACATTTTTGCATGAATAAAAAATTAATTTATCTAAAATAACCAATTTTGTATGAGCCTAGTAGTTATTACGTTTAATGAAAATATAAAAATATTTCGAAAGAAATATATAATAAAGGTGATAAGTAAATTATCATCTAACATACGCAAGTACTCTCACTTTTTCAATTTTCGATTGGTAATTGAAGCAAATATACTATGATTTTCCCACACAGTATTTTATAAGAAATACATCATTTATATTATTAATATTATAAAATTATTTCTAAATATTATTTTATAAAATAATTATAAGCCATTTTGTCATTTTTTAGTTACAGTTACCGCGCAAATAATGAATTCTAACTTAAGTCTTGCTGTTATTAACACTAATCATACTAACACTTATTAGATACCTAGTTTACCATAGCGGGTCAAATGACCCGAAATTTACGTTTCCTACTTTTATGTATGAAATATGGATGTTGGAAAGGAAATAAAAATATAATGATAATAAAATATGTATTATAATTATATGAAATAGTATTTTTACAATTTCTATTTCAAACGCAAAAAATAAGAGTTGTTTTTACACATAAGTGTTTCCGTCGCACATTTCTCGCAAACAAATTTTTTACAATTGGAGCAAATTTTATTAGTTTTATTCTCTTTGCAGTATCCTATTTGACACCTCTTACGTTTATTAGAATATATTGTGCATGTTCTTATATGGTTCATAACACGGTGGTCAATTATCAATGAAAATGCAGTACTAACTTTACCTTTCATTATATGACGTTTAGCATATCCTGTTGGGCCTACTTCTTGCCTGAAAATGTTATGAAGTGGTGGTCTTCCAGGTGTGCCACCTATTTGTATTTCTTCCCAAACAGATCCATCAATTGCAACATGTTGTTCATTTATTTCTGCTTCACTTTCTTCAGAACTTGAGAGTTATCTTCTTCTTTTTCGTCCACAACCGATATTCACAATATTTTCCTCTTCGTTGTCAGTATCTGTAGATTCAGACTCATTTTCGTTTGAAACCAATATATCTTCGTTTTCAGAAAATTCATCTTCACCGATTTCCTAAAACTCTTCTCCAATATCATTTATATCTTCTAAGAATTTGGACTGTCTCGTTCGTTTCGACATTTTATGGGTAAATAGTTACCTGTATCACTAATAAAGCTATCAAAATAAAATAAAAACAATGTACTAAACTTTTCTTTTTTTGCTACCTTTTTTACACAAAAATCTAGTTTCAATCTAAAATTTTTATATTTTCTTGAATTATTCTCAGCTATTTTGATTGAAGTACTTTACGTAACATTCTTTGCATACATTTGCAGTTTACTGAATACAATAAGATAAGCAATATATATTGATAAGCTTATAAAACAAAAAATGTTCTCCGGGTCAAATGACCCGATGTGGTAGACAACGGTATACGACAGTTATTACTCAAAATAAACAAAACAAAAAATTATAAAAATAGTATAAGAACAGTAGACTTAATTAGTCAGAAAAAGTCAGTAAGTTAAATTTGGAGAAGTAATAAGATAATACGTGCATTATCAATGCAAAAGTTCAAAATGGGTCATTTGACCCGTTATGGTATGATTAGTGTTAAGGACATGTTGTTTGCGACATAAAGCCAAAAATATAAAGTATTATGTATTCTGAATGAAGTTTCAAGTTCTATGTATCACAAAAGTAGTAAATGTAAATTTTGTATTTTTGAAAAATCTTGGGTAAATCATACAACTAATGGGAATGCAATGCATTCTTTTCTCGTTGCAGGCTTACGCGCGAAGACGTATTCTAAAACCCCTGCAGCACTACCGACAACTGTGTGAAAATTTCCTCTTTCTCTTACAGTTCCATTTATATTTACATTTTTATGTAAACAGTGCTGTAAGCTTATCATGGTGTTGGAAATAAACTACACAATTTATATGTGCATTGAAAATACTTAAAACATTTAAATACAATGTATGTCTTAAACTTATTATTATAGTTGATTTTAATATTTTTTTTAAACTGCTAAACTTATTACTTATAATCAAATGGAATCAACCAAATTTTTTACTGCTTCCATTCATTAAAAATGTATATTGAAAGTTTTCTTTATAAATAAAATGATTCGAAGGGGACAAAACTATCGCATTTTTAAAGTGAACGAATTAAAAATTTGCGATTCATTTTCTAATTTGATAAATTATTAAATTTTGTGCGAAATTATAATTCGGGTATTCAAATTATATTTAAATCATAATGTCCGTATCCCTTTCACCCAAATATACATTTATTTCTTAATTTTTAAGTACTTTAACTTATACATATATATGTATATCTAAGAGATAAAGAGCATTATGTCACAATAACAAATATCAACTTCACAGCAGCTTACAAACTATGTCCACGTGACGTCAGTCATCTGAAATTTAGCATTTAATATATAGTTTTCCATTGTTTTTTTTATATTTAGTATTAATTAAACTCTTACTGGTTTATATCAAGGAATATAACTCAAAAAGTTGAGTAAAATATTGCTCAGATCCTCTCATTTTGAAATATGGACACAGTACCCTTTTACTTTCCAGGTATACTTATTTATATATATATATATATATATATATATATATATATATATATATATATATATATATATATATATATATATATATATATATATAAATATATATATATATATATATATATATATATCTATCTATACATATATATATTTTATACATATATATATGTATATATATATACATATATATGTATATATATCTATATACATATATATATATACATACATACATATATATATATATATATATATATATATATATATATATATATATATATATATATATATATATATATATATATATATATATACATACATTAAAAAAGAGTATAAATTATTAGTTTAATCTGAAAAGCTTAGTGCACATTCTCTAAAGAGAAAGCCAAAAATATATATAATGACAATTTTATGAAATATTTAACTTTAAAATGTTTTTGATAAAGGTAATAAAATGTTGAAACTTGTATTGTGTGTGTGAAGCAATTAAACTACCTATAAATAACACTTTTTTTTAATCTTTTATCATTTGTTAACGGTGATTACTTCATAAGAATAAATATTTTTTAATTAGAAACAAAATATTCTCTTATTAATTTCTGAAGATTTTTATGGAAAATACTAAATGCTTTTTAAGCTTATGACTATTCTAAAGAGGATATAGGAATTACTCTTTCTTGAATGGGTTTCTTTTTCGCATCATTTTTCTATCTTACTTAGCGAATCTATTGTCTTTAATAATAATCTCTATATTTTTCTATGAAAATAATAGTTTGTATAGTTAAATGCACAATTCGTAACTGGAAATGGAATTATTGAAAGTAATACAATTTGTTGATATTAATTGTGAAACATTTATTTACTTTGGGATTCTAACATTGCAACTTATTTTTTGTATTATTATGCAGCCCTTAATTTTTATCTCAATATTTTGTTAATTTGTATCAAAATGTTTTACCTCTGACACACTGCGTAATAATATTTTCAAATTATCGCTATGTTATTATGCTAGACTTTTATACCTAATATCATTCTACAAGATTCAGATCCAATATTAGTCTAATTCCTTTGCTAAGTAATATTCTTTTCGTGATTTATTTAACACATTCCCTTATTAGACTCTTTATATTTTTTTAACTATTTTCAACCTAATATACGGCATAGAGTTGTCTGCATTTTTATCCTACGAGACAATGTCATAGCATGGTTTTTTCAAGCAAAAAATATTTCATCGGAAAAATTCTATTATGGCTTTCAATTCATCTGTCAATAAAAAACAAAATGCATAAACATTTTATTATACTTAAACATAAAAACATACATTGCAATCACTCAAAAAAGCAAAGATATTTTTTTAATCAGATTATAATTGTTTTCCCATGATAACAATTTTCCTTCAATGTAAGACAGATAAATATTTAAAAGTAAAAACAAAGAAGACATATTTTATCTTTTGGCCAAATAAAGTATGATTATTAGTTATTTTCTTTTTATTCATTTTTTACTTGTTACATTCAGTTAAAAGCGTGGTACGTTATCAAAAAAGATGCAGTTGTTATTTTGGTGATTTGTACAAGAAATTGCACGATAATGGTAAAATATTGCTCAAAAGTTAAATATTTTAATAATAAGTAATTCACAACCGTGAATGCGAGTTCTTCAAAGCTCTAAATTTTTAAATTATTTATAAACTCTGGAATTAAAACTGAAATTGGAGATTTCTCCAGTCCGAGAAAACATCTTCAAATCATAAGCTTTTAAAAATGAAATGGTTCTTTTGAAGTATGTTTAAACCACTTCACCAGAATAATTTAGATTAAGATGCCACTTCCTCATGCATACTACTTAATCCTACCGTATTCTTAAATTAATTTATGAGTCAATACTACTGCTTAATCTTAGAAGAATATTTGAGAAATCTTTCCTTATTTCCGTTTCAGTGAATATCAATTTCTGAGGAACATTTTAATTCGTCTAGAATTTTATTCTTGCTTTAAATATTCGCGGAAATGCTTTTGAACGATGCTTTGTTTGATTTAAATCATAATTCTCGTCATATTTCCCAAATTAAAAAAATATTTTAGAATTTTCGAAAATCTATGATGTTTAAAGAAATAATTATAAATGATTTTCTTTGATAATATTTCCTTTCCCAAATGTTAAGTGGGATGTTTTACTTGGATTTATGTTAAATGGTTATTAGTTTGTGATGTAAGATTCAGAAAAATTAAACTCGGATTTGAATGTTTAATCTCTTAGCGAATAGTTTTAAAATATGATTAAGAACTTGTTTACCTTTAAAGCAATCGGCTACCTTTCACATTGCCATCAATGTACTCTTTTATACAAGAGGGAAAAATGGTTTATGAAACATTCTTTCCTTGTTTAAATTCTTCAAAAATGCAGAGAAGAATAATTATAGCGGAGTGAAGAATTTTAATTTGAAAAATATTTCTTGAAAGTTTAATAATTAAAATGAAATTTAAATATATATATATATATATATATATATATATATATATATATATAATTATTTGTTTTATATTCATTAAATAATATGCGATAATTAGCAGAGAGTACATCAAAAATTCAGAATTAAAATTAATTTCTGAATTTTAATGAGATAACCTTTATAATTTTTTTCAGCATATTTCCTATTATTTTATTTTTAAAAATAATATTTTATAATTTGAATATAAAGGACAAACTTTTGATCTTTATATCTATGCTTCTAGCGTTTTGAACGTATTACACAATTTTAAATATCAGAAATTCTGTTATATCATTTCAAAAATTAATGAAATAAAGTCTCTTTTCAACTCTACGCTCAAAGATGAATTAATACTTGTGTTCAAACAAGATTTGTTATCATTTCGTATTTTGAATACAATATTGAATCATCAGTTTCTATTTAATAATTAGAAGTCTATTTAATTAATTATTTAGTTTTTTTATCATTTTGCAGTCACCAATTAATTTATTTCCAATTAAATAAATTATTTTCCAAAATTAAATAGCAATCATTGAATTTAGTAAATTAAGACTCCTCGAATGTCAGAACAAATTTTCAATGCATCGCCAGTATTTTGATTAGAAATTTATGTCCTTTAGTTTAAAAAAAACTATTTATATTTTACATTACTTTCAAATAATGTAACATAACTGTGAAGGATAAAGACGAAAAAACTTTTAAAATATTCATATTTTGATAAATTTACTTCTTACAGTTTCACGTTTAGTTTATAAAATTTGGTATTTAATACAAAAACGAAATTTTTTGCACAAAGAAGACTTAAAAAACTCAAAAAAAAGGTTTTTTTAATTAAAAACCATGTAACTACTACTCAAGGTGCCTGCGGGAAATGGAAATGAGCTGTAAGAATAACAGAACCATGAAATTAGTGTAAGTAGTTGGGAATGGGTGTTAGCGTTTAATGGATAATAATTTTTAGAAATGGTCCCATTTCTTTACTTTGTGTTTTAGCACGGTAATAAATTTACAGATTTCTTCTTAAACCTTAAAAGAAATATTTCTTAAATTTTTTTGTGCATTTTAGAAGTAGCCTGAATTTTTGTCTCATTTCTTTTAAGAATTTTTAATTTTATCCTCATATGAAACATTATAATAAAGGTAAATGGCCCTGATTTTTCTTTTAATATATACTTATAAGAAGCTTAATTAATGCATTTACATTTTCAAAAATAATAATAAGCAAAATGTGTTTGATAAAAAGTGTTATATTATCCATTGTGAAACAGAGCAGTAATTAACCAAATTTATAGTATTAAAATATACTTTCATATTAACTTTTATTTTTTGAATAACTGTTCTTAATTATTTAAAAATTCAACATAATCATTCTTTGTTATACATTTATATACATACATATTGTGTTCTTTATATAATTTAGAAAACATCCAAAATGTTGGGCCACGATATGTTTATTTTATTAAGATGTTATTTCACATCATTTCATTATTATTACATTATGGAATATTGTTAAACTTAGTAATATTTATATACAAATCTGATTGATAGTATATATATATATATATATATATATATATATATATATATATATATATATATATATATATATATATATATATACACACACACACACTACTGGCCATTAAAATTGCTACACCAAGAAGGAATGCAAATAACAGAACGATATTTATTGGACACATGCATTATAGTGGAAAGAACAAGTGATTAGATTTACAGGAAATTAGGATGTATAGATCTTGAGAAATCAGTACCCAGAGCAGCCACCTCTGGCTGCAATAACAGCATTTATCCGCTTAAGCATGGAGTCAAACAGAGATTGTATGGCATGTACGGGGATCTCAGTCCATGCAGCTTCAACACTATGCCACAGTTCATCAACAGTAATAGATGGTGAGTGATGGCGTGCCAATCGCTCAGTAACCATTGAATACATGTTCTCAATTGGTGACAGATCAAGAGAACGTGCTGGCCAGGGTAACAGTCGAACCTGTACTGTATCAAGGAAGTTCAGAACAGTACGGGCAACACGCGACCGTGCATTATCCTGTTGAAACAAAGCATTAGGGAGGCATCGAAGATAGGGCAGATCCACGGGCCTTAACACATCGGAAATGTAACGGTTGCTATTCAAAAAGCCGGTAATGCGAACAAGAGGTGATCGAGACGTGTATCCAATGGCACCCCATACCATCACTCCAGCAGATGGGCCAGTATGGCGATGTCCAATGCAAGCTGGCAATGCGCGTTCTCCACGATGCTTCCAAACACGGATGCGGCCATCATGGTCCTGTATACAAAACCGAGATTGATCACGCCATTGAAGGCGCTCCTCTCTGTAACGCAGCGTCAATGGTAGCCGAAGCCATGTTCGCCGTGCAGACAATCCATGCTGCTGCATACGTCGTCGAACTGTTCGAGCAGAAACTTGTTGCCTTGAAAATGACTCCATTTCTCGACTCAAGGTTCGTGACGTGGCTGCACGATCCCTTGTGACCATGCGGATAAGATGTCTGTCTTCTCTGCTGTTAATGATGGGGGTCGCTGAGATCCTGCATGACGTTCCGTATGATTGTCCTGAACCCATCGATTCCATATTCTGCTAACAGTCATGGGGTCTCGACCGACGCGAGCAGCAATACTGCGGTACGATAAACCGCAATCCCGGTAGGCTATAATCCTTCCTCGATCAAAGTCAGACACGTGCTGATAGGCATTTCTTCTTCTTACACGAGGCATTACAACAACTTTCTTTGCCGAAAACAACGTTGAAACGGAAATTGAGTATGAGAAAACTGCTGTCAAATCTCTGGTTTTATACACATTGTAGATGTCGCTACTGTCGCCTGCTTTGTATGAATGCGCTGAAAATCTAATCATTTGCATATCACAGCAAGTTCTACTTGTCATGCAAATTTCATGTGTGTGGTGTGCCGCTTTCCTGGTGTAGCAATTTTAATGGCCAGTAATGTATATATATATTCGTGCATTTCACGTTAATATGGGTGTGCAAAATGGTGAAACTTCTCGATATTTACAAAGATTTGGAGTTTTATAAAATAGATTGCTTAAAGAAGATAATATTTCAAATTAGGCTTTATTGTAAATTATTGCGTATAACTTTAGAAATAAATAAATGGAGAACGTGGCTTGTCTCAAGATAAATTAATTTAATTTTTTGCAAATTTATTTTATCAGAAAGAAGCTTGGCTACCAATTGATAGTTAGCTCTCGTTCAGTTCAATAATTCAAAGCTTTGATAAGATGCTTGTAGATACTTAATGCTATAAGATGCTTGTTGCTGTTCACAATTAATTTTAAATTGTTGCTTCTGGTCAAATTTGATCCAGAGTGGAAAGAGTAACTATCGAGTCACAAACGAGTTCGACTCTAAAAGAGTACAAGCGTCGTGAAATAAACTTTCCAAAATGTGATAAAATACTTTTTTTAATTGAAAACTAATTTAAAAACTTGTTTTGAAAGGTATTTCAATGCCTGTTTGTTTATACTATGTTAAATAAGAATTTTTATTGAATTACTCTCGAAAGAGTATTTAAAATGATTTCAGTACAGAGAAAGTAACAATAATTTTCTTTGAAGACTTCTTTATTTTTAAATACAAAAGTATATGTTAAATATAATAAAAAAGAACTTAAGAGTAAAAAGTAATCATTTACTAAATTGTCATTTTTTTATTAATAATGAACTTTTGAAACTTTTCACGCATTTTCTTAATTTTCAGCTCGTTGTTTATTAAATAAAAATTTATGGATAATAAAGAGACTACTTATATATATATATATATATATATATATATATATATATATATATATATATATATATATATATATATATATATATATATATATATATATATAAAATATAAAAATTGGTAACGAAAAAGGTACTTTAATTTTTAGTATTTTAATTTGTCTAATAAATAATCAAAACAAATTTGTTGGCTTTAGCAATTTCTTTAAGCCTGTTTTTAGTTAAACCTTAAATTCAGAGTCAAGTTTTTATTTAGATTTTGATTCAGGTTCAAAATAAGGGGTTTTCAAAATGCCTTTAAATTGAACTATAACTTCATTTAGTTTATTTTTCTGCACATCTTATTATCTTATAGTGTGGTCATATGAAATATTACTGAATTCACATTTTTATCTATCTAAAGTGACACCACTTAGCGAACAGCATAGAAACAGATTACATACATGGATACTTCTCTGCAGTGTGTGTCCTCTTCATAAATGGCGAAATTTATTTACGTATCACGAGGAAGAAAACATGGAAAACTCCAAGCATATACTATCATTTTTTATAAGCTCACTATGTTCTTGTTGTAAGATGGCTCTCTTCCGAGCATAAGCTTATGAGTTGGATTCCAGCCGCTGTTGAACAATGGAACATGGATGTCCATCTCTGACTTCTGTGAGCACATGTGACGAGGTTGGTGCCCGAGAGTTCTCTAACTTTCACCTGTGTGGCACTAGAATGTGGTCTATTATCATAAAAAGCCCGTCCCAAAAGGAAATTTATTTAATGGATATTAAATACTTCAGAATGGCTTTCGCCCGTTAAGTGTCCACTATGTATTGTGAAAAGATTGATGTGCATGAAAAGACGAAAGGGTAACATCTATCTCCTATAGTTAAATAAAATCTAGTATAGAACCTAAGACCTTCTCAGCAGAACACGACCTCAGCAAAATTATAGTTAAATCTTTATCTCCACTGCAAAATATCTTCTTATATATAAATATATGTTTTTAAAAAATTAATCAGTTTTAAATGGTAAAATTTATTAAGGAGACAATTTAGGATAGCGTCTTACAAATATAATTTCTATAGATAGAAGTAACCAAATGCTTCCTAAGAATATATTAGACCCTTTTCATATAATCCCTTTACAACTTTGTTATAAATAAGTCAATGCTACAAATCTTGACGTTTGAAGAAATATTTTTCTCGAGATTATCAAGGAAATCTAAGCAATGTTTTATTCATATCTGAAATATTTGAATACCTGCAAGGAAGGGAATATATCTGCGTATCTGGTTATTTTTCTGACATTTACAGAACATGTAATCATCCAAAAAACTTAAATTATTTCTCACGTATCTTTACGGTTTATTAAGAATTTGAATAAATTTGAAAGTATTTTAAAAAGAAAAATGCTTAGACTATTATTTAGCAGAGAGAATCTATATTTATTTTCATAACTTTAATTTTGTATCAATTTTAAAAATACTTTTTCTGATACAAGAAATATTTTTGACACTTTTAAATGTAGATTATAAAAGGCAGTCAAATATTTTACTTGATATTTGTAGTAGTTTGAAACCTATGAAATAACATTAGGCAAAAGTTAAGATGTAAGTCTAAGCAATTCATTTTAATTATTTGTATAAACTTTATATATTTTAGCATTTACAATATACATTTGGCAGTTTAGAATGGGGCTGTATTATTTAAATTAGAGTACTTTAATTTTTAATTGATAGGCAAAAAATAACACGAATTAATTTTATTTTTTATTACAAATTACGAAGTAAATACAGGAACACACATGATAGTTAAGTTATATTTAATAGACCAGCTTTATTGAATATTTTACTTAAAATTGAATTTATATGAGTCAATATGTTCCTACGAATGTTTTTATGAATTAAAGTGTTTATGTCTGAGTTTAAAAATTAGAGTTTTAGTCTTGTTGCTCATAAAAGCATTATAAAAATAATTCCAACAATTCTCAGAAAGATGGGTGAAATTATGCGTTCTCTCAATAGTTATTTGATATTCAAGCATTTTCACACATGAAGTTAAACATTTTAAAGACATTAATAAATCATAAAAATTGTCATGATACATAAAAGAACTGACTATTTTGCTACTTATATCAAAAACTTGATATATAATACTGAAACACGTTTCATGAATTGCGGTTGTATAAAAATTGTTCAATTATTTTTTATTTATATAATATAATTTATTAACATAACTATTTTCCCAATTTAAAGGGAAAAAAATTCTCGATGATAAATTTTTATTCTAACTAAGACATCATGTATTACAATATCTATCCAAATTATATATATCTCTAAATTTTTCATTTTCAGATTTTCTCTTCAGAAATATTGCTCTTTTGTATAACTTTACTATCAAAATTATAGACTTTTTAATTGGTAGCAGAGTTTTCCTAATTATATGTTCACGAGACTTTTATTGAGAGTTCACGATATATATATATATATATATATATATATATATAAAGAATGGTTAAAAATGTTATGAAGTTCTTTCTACCTATGCTGCATAACCTAATCAGTGATACGTAACAAAACCAATAAAAATTTCTGGTGGTACATCAATGTAAGAAACTTGAAAAAAGTTGTTTACTGGTGACGATCTCAAGGCTACTTCATATTCTTGCATCATTGTCAAGCAATACGACAAACACTGCAACCATGACTGGGACATTATGGAGTAGTATTAAGGCTTGATGTGAAAATGATGAAGTTTTACATTAATCAATTATGAGATGATTGGGGTAAATATATGAATAAGCTAACATTTTACAAAGCCTTGTTATCTTCTGTTTCTTTGAAGTAAACTTTTTCCATTTGAGTATTTTATCTTTTCAATCAGTCGTGTTTTTTTGCAAAGAAAATATAAATTGTGCCCTTTCCAGCCTAATTTATTTTATAACCAAAATTAAAATAATTATAAAATTCACATTTTCAGTTTAGCCACTTTGTTAACGAGGATAATACGTAATAAACACGTATTCTTCTTTAAAACAGCCTTCTATTTTAATTGAATGAATACAAAATCTTATCTGTCTTCAATGAGATCATTTTTCAAAAGAAACATTTGAACATTTAACCTACATTATTTGGTCTTATGTAGCCTTTAATCTGATTATATTTCTAATTTATTTACACCACATTACCAAAGAGACATTAAATTAAAATTATTTTCGCAAACAGGATCTCTCAATATGAGAACACCATGGTAGCAACTGATATCTCTTTGCCTATTCATGTTGAGATCGAACTTTAATAGAAAGCAAAGCTGTTGATCGATATTCCACATCTTCAACTCATGTCTAAAATTGCTCTGGGAATTTTCTAAGGATTACAGAACTAAACGGAAATCTATAAGCCATTATCCACGAACTTAACGTATGCGATGTTCTTTGGCTGGATCCAATTTTGTAAATTAAGATCTTTAACTGAATCCAATATGAACATATTATGTGCTAATCAAAACATATCACCCTTATTACGGGGACAAAAACAACTCATATTAAACAATGCAAGCATTTGTATAGGTAATTCCTTGTGGGAAATTATTTTCTGTACCATTCTTTTCACTTTATTGTACATATGTGTTCGTGCGTATCTAGAGGTAAGAGCATTCACCCATCTTTTAATATAAAACTATTTCCAATTATTTATAATGTGGGATATATAACTCCTGGTCTGAAAATCTGAGAAGTAACAACTAAAATTATAATTTTAGTTGTTACTAAATTGCAGTAACAACTAAAATTATAAGATGTAAAGAAAGATGCGTAAGATGCAAAGAAATGTCAAGCTGCATGGCTTACGTCATATCTCATGTCCTTGCTTTCCATCAATATCGTATCAGAGTTCTTTTTCTTTTTGAGATGTTAGAGCTTTTATTTCTACCGCCCAACTTGTACGATGTATTTCTACAATACCGATGTACTTCTACCACCCAACTTGTCTAGTGATCAGCGTGCCTGGCTAGGGATAAGGAGGTCCTGGGTTTGAATCCCGATTCGGGCATGGATGTACTTTCTCTCTCTATCTATGCTGTCTTTGTCCTTTCCTTGTATGAATGATGTGTGAATGGTTGCCTACCCTATAAATGGGTACTATGGCATGAGTGTAGAGCAACTTTCCATGCTCTAAATCCATGCTTCACCATGAAGGTGAAGCGTACTTTCACCTTCATGGTGCTCTGATTAAAATGAAAGACGCTCCCAATCGACTTATTACGCATAGCATAGCGAGCTTGGCTTGTCCAAGTGTCATTAGTAAACAACAACATGTATTTCTGGTTCGATTCTCCTACAGAGCAAACGAATTATAGAAGTCTATTCTTGTTTGAATGCCTAAATACTCCTCACAGTTTTTCACCTTAAATATTATCTGGGGGGTAAAGAAATCTCGGATGCTATTAAGCAGTTTCTGAATTGTAAGTACTGAAACTGTTGAATGTCAAATAACTTTTAGTTGAAGATTAGATTGTAAATTTTCAGTCACTGAGATTCTATTCTTACTTATGCCACAGTTCATTTGCATGCATCTTTACTACCTCATTGCTGTTGTTTATCAAATATGTTAAGTAGTTATCTGAAAGAGTATCTGGTAAATCATAATCAGTCCTAATTCCTAATGGTAAACTGAATAGTAGTTTCTTCTTCCTTATCTGAGCTACAGGCCTGGACAACCTAAGCAGTCTTAACCCATCAGAATCTGTCTTTCGTCAAAGCTTGCCCATTTCTTGCTTTCAACATCTTAAGATGTCACTCATCTCCTTCTATTCATTTTTAGTAGTCTTTTCATAACTCCATATTGTGTTCACACATTCCATATTCTAGTTCGCTTCTAAGTTCTTACAATGTTGTCTGGGAAAATTTCATCCTGTTTTCATTATTGAGCTTCTAAACCGATTAGATTATTAAGCCACTAGGTATCAATTCTAATACTCAATCCCCAATCTGGAGAACTAGGGTAGGGTATTATCGTTCTCGGCAGCCAACCTTCTGTCTCATATGCCAAAATAGATACTATGCTATCACCTGCATACATTATTGAGCCGTTTGCACAATCAAACCCATGCAAAATATAAACATCATCCATGGGAAAGTACAGTTTAATTTTCCTTGCAAAAACATTCAGACTTCATTTCCTGTTTTTTATATATTTGACACACATGTACTAGATATAAAGTAATAAATATTTGAGAATTTATGTCTACATTTCGATTTTAAGATATTTTATTTGAAATATGCTGTCTCAAGAAAAGTAATATAACCTTCGGGATTAGTAAATTTTTCTCAAAACAGGAAAACACAAATTTGAATCACAAATGTTGCATTCATTTTTTTCCTGGTCAATTTATTCACAGAATGAAATACTTAAATTAATTCGTAGAATGAAATACGTAAAAAAAACACACACACACAAATTTAAATTAGCATTTCTCTAATTCCAAAAAACGAAATTTGTGATATTCTAGAAAGTGAAAAAGAAAACATTTTACTCCGCGTTTCTTTGATTTTATTTCAACGTTCATGCTAGGAAAGTTAAAACTTTATTTTTAATGCTCATTAGTCTTCAGTAAAATAATTTCGTTGTAAAAAAATATATTTGAGTTCATTAATTGTTTTGAAATCTCGAAAGTAATTACTCAGTTTAAGATACAATTGTTAAGTAATATTAAGTTTGAGCATGGTTTTACACGGGAAACATATATTGGTGTAATATCTAAAATAACAAAAAATTGAGAAAACACTATTAGACATTTTTATTATTTATTCAAAAATTATTCTTGATCATTAAAAATCTAAAACTAAAATGGTTTAAAATCATTAATGTAGATTATAAAAAAAATTTACAAAAAGTGGTAGACCAAGGTTATTGAATACACCCAACAAATTTTTTCACTACATATTCAATTAAATTCTTGTGTGATACTAAATAATAATTTATGTAATAAAATAAATAAAATAAATAATTTATGTAATACATTGCAAAATAATGGAATATATCATTTAATTATTTAAAAGCTAGAACTTTCATTGGATGAGAATTATAAAACTTGATTTTAGATAACATTTAGTACTATCAAACATTATATTTATTAAATATATATGTAGATAAGCCAGTCATACCGTTCCAAATTCTTTTGTATTCAGATAATTCATGTTATGAAGACCAATAGAAAATTGATGTATTGGAGTATTTTTGAAAAATAGATTTTATGTAATTCCCTGTAATAATTCAAAGATATATTTTATTGGATATATACACATATATTTTAAGAATTTATGTGGGAAATTTTGTATAGATTGATAAAGGAGAATAAAGTGTAGATTATTTTTTTCGAATACTATTTAATTTACAATTTCAAACACATTACAAAATCTCATTTATGGTAAAAAAATTCCATTTGTCACACTGCTACTCTATCTGGTGTTAAATAATCATATTGGAGAAATTACGTTATTGGAGTTTGGAAACGTTCTTTTGGTGGGAATGAAATTGTTATTATATCATTCTCATAACTACACGATTACTATAATTTTATTATCCTTGTAACTTCCTTCCTTGTATCGTTAATATTTTTGTAAGTCCTTGTATCGTTAATAAGGGTTATAGATAACGAATAACAAATGAGATGACGATAATTACATAGATCATTTATGGCAAAATATATTCTGGACTGTTTTGGACTTATCAGAGAGGATATATACTCATCCCTCCTGCTGGTCCTCGATTTCCTAAGGGTCAACGGTCTAATGGACCTTGTCTGACTTCATTGGAGGATAAACCACAACAACATTTATGGCAAAATAAATAACATCAAAATGTCAGAATTTGGGATAAAATTTGTGTAGATAATTAGTAATTTTATTAATAATATATTATTAAATCATTTGAATTCATTCTTATATCATATGAGCAGGATGAACATTTAATCATAGGTCGAAATTTAAATTTTTCATTTCCAAAGTTATGTCTACTTCTCATTAAGGAAATGTAAGTAAAAGAAAGGATTAGTTTTGAACAGATACATATGCTGTAGCCGTATATATAAGAATTCCCGAATATATCATTATATTAGCTCTTTTTATTATTTTTAATAATTAGTAAAAAAAGTTCAAGAATCAAACATTGGATATCATTAATCATTTTGTACATCAATGGAATTAAAAGCAATATATTTTTCAATCAATATTTTTACCCATATTAAATATTTTCAGTGCTAGTCTGTATTATATTGATAATCATTGTTTCGTGTACTGTAAATTTTACTCATTTTTTTATCAAAAGATACTGTTTACAAGAATAAGTATAGCTTACTTTCAAAGAAATTTGACATCCATGATTTTGAAAAAATGATTCTGTGTTTGGTTTATGAAAAAATTATTTCAAGCCTAGTTTAAAGCGTATTTTCTTCATACGGTTATCAAATCTAAACCTGCTCTAATCAAGAATTTACAGTGTGTGTATCTGAGTAACAATAATTTTTTTATTTGTAACAATAATTTTTTTATTTGTAACAATAATATGCAATTTTAATTTACCAGATTAATTTCATTTTTAAGCATAAAACTTCATTATCTGCTTACATTGCATGTAAGATATTTATATTGTGACTAAATCGGGACTATTCTTTTAAAATAAAGAAAATAAATCAAACGGATGAGAAATACATAAAAGTTAGAACTGTATATATTCATATAATCTTCTACAAATATCTAATGTATACTAAACATTTAAACAATGTTCACTGAATTATTTTATTCACATTTTTTAAAAAAAGTAAGTAAAATTTGCTATAAACTTAGATTATGTTTTTTATATACTTTAATTTATAAAAGCAAACAGCTCTTAAAAATTGATTTTAAACTTATCTTATCATAAACTTATAGTATCACACAGAAAATATAACACAGGATTTTTTAATGAAAAGTTTACAGTTTCTTAAGGAAATTGGGGAAATAAAGATTTTAGGTATTTTCTAGGTAATCAAAACAAAGATATATAATTTTCAGTTGCAAAATAGCCATATATTACTTTCATTCTGAGCATTTTGGGTATAAGAATAATAAAAATTCTTGCAACTACATTATGGTGCTGACGTAAAGATGCGAAAAATTGTCATTTATTAAATACACCTACTTTTCAATTTATTGATACGCTTTGAAAAGGGAAAATGAAAAAATATTAATAATCCTTTTTGCACTGTAAGCCTCTTTAGAAATATTCTGTGTGAAAAATGTTTTTGATTGAAATTTATTACTTGTAGACCCTGAGGTTATACACTCGTCTAAAAATAAAATATTTAAAAAATCAATTACATTAAAATTAATGATAAAATCAAATTAATTATATTTGGTTATTCTTCATAAGAAACTCCAAGAAACAAAAAGTTCCTGTCAAAGCAAAGTCATCTTTTAAATTTCAGAATAAATAAAAATATATTATGAAATATGTCTTCTGTATGTAAATGGTTGGATGATGGTCTCTTAACTATATATGAATATGAATGGAGTGTTGCTGAATTAGGGTTATGACATTAAACAATTGCTCTTTGTTAGCTTGAACTTCCTATTTACAAATCATTTATTATTCAAATATAGAATTACTAATTTTAATTTTTGTTTGACAGTAAACCTATCATAGCATTTCCATTTTCTTTCATCTCATGAAATCTTTTATTCACTTCCTTTCGCGTAGCGTATCGTTTTTTATTTTATTTTTTTTTTCTAAATTGTTAGTTTTTTAAAAAAACATTTCCTTGTATTTAGATCAAGTTAAATAATAATTGCATTTACTGCATGAAATATTATGAAAAAATGTTCCAGAATAATTTATAAACACGTGATAGGGTAAGTTCTCCATATGTATAGTAAAATGAATAAAAGAAAAAGGCAAAAGTCAAGCTATATGTATAAAATAAATAATGAAGGCTTAAAACCAAACTGTGTTGAAAAATGCATAAGAATCACTTCCAAAATTTTCATCTGGATTGATGCTTATGCTTATGCAAAAAGTTAAATTCTTTAAAAAGTTTTAAAAAATTTTTTTTATTAATTTAGGATATGTGCTATAATATCTTAATTAATGTTTATACCAAATTCAACATAAAAGTACAGCAAAGATTGAAAAATCATATCCATTAATATTTTAAAATTTATACTTACAAAAATATTAAAACATGGCAACATATTGTCATTAAAATAAAATCGATACACAATAACGTACTTTTTTTTTTTATTTCATGATTTTATTCAAAATACTTGAATGTTAAGATATTCAAAAAATCTTCTGACATAATTCTGATGTTCCACGGAATTCTAATTATTTCTCGGGAGATTTTAGGGTGGAATACTATATAAAGTATTCGCAGTGTGTGAAATTTTATATTCTATGTATAACATTCAAGCATTATTAAATTCTCCTCACTCATCTTTGCTTCTAAATTTCAACTTAATGATAAAGAAAAATAAATTTTGAAACATTAAGTTTTTTTTAAACAAACACCATTTGATCCTCTAGGTAGTGTGTTTATATAATATAAAACACTAACGCTTAGTAATTATCTTGTTAAGAAAGTTCCTTTCAATTTTTAACATCATAATAAATTTGGTTTAATATTTTATTGTATTTTAAAATATGATCTTTGAGAAAAGATAAAAAAAACATTTAATAAAAAATTATACCAAGACAAAATCAAATAATAATATATTTCATTTTATACATTCTATATAAAATTGGTTCTATTAAATTTTCATTAACTTGACATTAAATATAGACATTGACATCCAAAAGATTCAAATAAATTTTGAGATATTGAATCATAAGCTTGTGAGAATCTATAAGAGCTTACATAATTTCTTGTAGTTTAAAGTTACCAAGAAAAGCTTTTCATAGATTAATAATAAATTTAATACCCACTTATTCATAAATTCGATCAAAAGCAAACAATCTCTTTCAAATGTTCAAAAATATTAAAATATTCCGCTACTTCTTAAGCAAACATTGAAAAAAAATTAAGAGATTAATTGAATTAAAGAATAGAGCTCTCTTGATACAAATACCAAAAATATTTTTTTCTCGTAATAAAGGATAAATAGAAATTAAGTTTCTAAAAAAATTACTTATTCCCAGTATTTTTAATGTCTTCTTTCAGAGTATTTTCTTTGCAAAATGTATAAACATTGTAAGTTTTTGGGGAGTTGAAAAGTAAACTTTCTTAAAATTCTTTGGAAAAAATTTTAAGTCATGTTTTATTCATTCCAAGTTAATTTGAATAAAAGAAGGAAATGATTTGAATATTTGAAACATATTTTCTGAAGATTAAAAAGAATAATTCTTTAAAAAAGAATAAATTTAAAAATGATTTTTTTTCATAAATGTGGCTTATATGTGTATTGATTTGTTTCCCGTAAATGAAATTAAGTAATCAGATAATGAAGTTTTTGTTAGTTAAATATTTACTCGAAGATGTCTTTAGAAAATAATGAAAATTTTCTCTTTACTGATTGTTAAAAATATTTCATTTTTATAAATTATTTCACCCCTAAATACTTACAATTACATAAGAAAACTCTGTTTTTTTAATTTCGTAACGCAAAAATGTTTCTTAGTGGATAGTTGTTGACACAATTCTAAATATGATCACAAGAAGATCATTGTGAAGTATTTTCATCGATAACTCAACACACACACACAGATAATAGAATTTATAAGTATTTTGTAAATCTAAGTTTTTTGTTCTTATTTATACATAGATTAATAAATATTTATACGTAAACACATATTAGAACAACATAAAATATAGTTTTACTTATTTTTTTACCTTTATTATTAAAATAGTCTTAATATTTAAAGCCTTTTAGTATCATTTTGTCAGTTGGTGGTTATGGAGACTGCTAACATTGCATTGTTACAATGCATCTCCTCAATTTGCAATATATATATATATATATATATATATATATATATATATATATATATATATATATATATATATATATATATATATATATATATATATATATATATATATATATATATATATATATATATATATATATATATAAGCCCTGTTAAAGATAAAACTTCTTAATTTGAATCGATAATTACTAAACAGGTAGAGAAAAAGAAATTAAAAGTTAGAAAAAACTAATTTTTCTTCATTTTTGTATTTTCTTTATCTATGGTTACTGTCAATATTAAATAAGATTGTTGATTCTTTAGTGCATATTTCAAAGAAACAAATTGTACTTTCATAGCACAATTTTATATTACGTTTACTCTGGTTTATATATATATATATATATATATATATATATATATATATATATATATATATATATATATATATATATATATATATATATATATATATATATATATATATATATATATATATTCTCCGATGCATAAATTTTTAATTTTCTGATTCATATTTAAATTTATCCTCACCATCTCTTGCTCTATTTAGGGACCACCCTGTTGATTCCACATATTCAGGTGAATTAAATTCAAATAAACGCTTACACTCTATTAGGGTGAGAAAACACTTTTATTTATAAATAAAAGTTTTTGTATAAAAACGGATTAAACATATAAGTCACTGAGGGAAATTAATAACTTTCAAAACTTTTATTAAAAAATGTAATATATAATCTAATCTATGAATAGATAATAAATTTCATTTTCAGATAGTGAATGCTATATTTATGTTGTGAGCAGTATACGCAGTGAACATTAAGGAGAGGGCTTTTAATTATTTTCAGTTTTTAAGCTATACAATATAGAAGACTAATTTAATTAATGATTTTTAAAAACAAATATTAAATAATTTTAGTCTTCGATGAAATAGTTATCATTCACAATAGAATTTTCATAATTATGATTCTTAATTTAGAAAATAATGTATTGATGTTTGTATATAGCATCATAATTGACGAGAAATATTCAAAATTCCTTTAGCACTTACAAAAACATTTGTGTATACCGGAAACAAATGCACAATATTTATCTAACATTGTGCAATAAAAGCTGGAATTGAACTCAAAAACTTTCATTGCAGAAGTTCAATTTTAACTTTGCATTTTAAAGTTATAATAAGAAATAAAATTATGCATTTTTCTTTCGAAGTGTAAAAGTGTAACTGACAGGTATATCATACTACCGAGCATGTTGGCACTGATTTTCAATCGGTGATCAGCATATTTTTCAGTAAAAATCTATAGATGCAAGCATAACTTGCATCTATAAAGATTTTAAATAATAAATAAAATGAAATAAAAGATAAAATGAGATGAAAAATTTATTGGAAATTCTAACATAATTAATTCAAAATATCTTTGTGTTTTATTAACTTCAATTCATAAATGTAAAAAATTTACTTGACTTAAATAAATTTATGAACAGCTTATTTTTTAAACGAATCAAAACACTAATATTTATAAAAAAATATTATTAAAATAACTAATATTCTCTTCTGAATAGCGCGTAAAATTTTCTGATTATTCATTAATGAATTGTGTATAGCATATCTGACACAATCTCCTGAATAGTCTTTTTCTGTAATTCATTCTATTATTTTTTTCATTTTAAATCTAAAATAAAAGCACACTTTTAAGAAACGAGACATATACACTTAAGAGAAAATGTAATTAAATGCTAAGAAGAGATAGTTATTTTCTACGACCTTATAAAAAATAAAAAAGGACCACAGAGCACAACATTCTTTGCCTTTTCCCTAATTTCTACAATTGAGACTCGGTACTTTCACTTAAGGGAGACATAATTTAAAATGTTTCATTCCCAGTTCTTTTTTCCATTAAAGCTATTGTGTTTCTACAAGTGTTTAAGAAATGCTAAAATAACAACTAAATGTTAAAAAATAACTTCAAACATGTTACTTTTTAACATTTTCTTTTCCAACTCTTTACTTTTTTTGACATTTTAATAAAATAGAAAATATTAACAATGATCTGAAATAGTTGCAAATACAACAGTATAATTAACGCTTATAAACAAAAAGTACATATAAAATATTAGATAATAATAAATAAAAGCGTAAATAAAAATTTTTTAGAAAATATTTTTTGACATTAATATTTTGATTCTAAGATAAATTTGTTAAATTTAAGAAAGGTTTATATATTTTAAAATAATAAGATTTGCCATATTTTTATTATTGTTAAAACTGTAATGTTTATTGTTTATAACATCAAATATTATTAAATGATATTTAACTTTAAAATTGATGTTAAATATAATTTAATATTTGAGTATTATCAATTAATGTGTTATTTCTTCCATTTATTTTGGAAGAAGCTAGCTTAAATTTAAGAAATGAAGCAAGTAACGAAGGAAAATTAATAAATATATAGGTCATTTAGTACGAAAAACATATTAAGGCTTTAATTATGATTCAAATATTAATTAGAAATATGGTATTCAAAGAAACTATAAAAGATTTTGTTTTCTAATGCTTCTGTGTAATCAGTAAAATTAAAAATAAATAGCAAATAATATTTAAAAAATATTTCGCAAAAAATTAATGTTTAATGCAAAATAAATCAAAATTTAATTTTTTAACGGTTATGCCATATGAGACAAATTTGCATAATGTGCATATCAGATAACATTTAAATATGTTTTGATTCATCTGCAATTATCGGGCTGACGTTAAATGGATTGAGGTTGTAAAAAATCCTTATTTAGTTACAAAATGTTCCCTCATATCAAAGTAAATTAATTCAGCGAAGATATTTTCACTGAAGATTATCATTTTAATTACATAATCTCATTTATTAATATAATATCAGAACTTATCTTAAAGAAAAATTGTATTCAAACGGTGCTTTTAATCTTTGAGATTGGTATATGAAAAATATTTTTAAGCTTCATTCCTTATACTTCATTACATCTCATATTTTGTTCAAAGCTACGATTACCTAATTTCTAAACTTATGTTAACTTAACTTGTCAGCACATTATACACTTATGAATAACAATATGGTTATAAACATAAACAGGGATAATATTTCAATAAAAAATAGGATTATTGCATGAAAACTAATTATTGAGTATTTCATCAATAAAAGTAAATTAATGTAATGTAAATTGTTATAACATACAATTAACAATTAATGCAATGTAAATTATTATAACATTCCAAACTTAAGTTTTGTATGTATCTTTTTATGAAAGTAGTAAACATTTTGCTTTATAAAAATTGGAAAAATTGGCATATTTGATTAAAGGTAAGATTTATCATTGCAATATAGATGCTAAAAATAACTTTTTTTAGATAATAAACCTTCCATTTATTATATAATGAAACACCTTCGTATCTAGATGGAAAAATCAAAAATATAAATTTTTCCATGCACTTAAATTGTTATAAAGATAAGCAAAAATATTAATTATACAAATATTGGATATATCTCCCTATTAAGTATTTGCTTTTTTTTTCCTAATATTTTCAAATAATTAAAACAATAGCCCAATCCTCGACAATTTATGATCTCCACAACAAAGAAACAGCCATACATAGTATCACTATACACAGCAGAACGAGAATTGCACTGCAGTATGAACAATAGTACCGCGGCTACAGCAGAGGACAGGCTATTAGTTACTTCTTCCATAACCATAAATCACTCACTTTCTGATGAGCACTAATCTACAGAGTTTGCAAGGGAAGCATTCATTACAGGCATTGTAACGAAAGCCATATAAAAGTTCTCTGAACGGCGAACTTTCATCATTACTCTTCATTTCAATACCTTTTTCCGGGGAAAGTGGAAATCCCGTTTTTCTCCTGCTCTTGAACGATTTATCGCCACTTATGGTTCCAGTTAAAAAAAAGTATGGATCTGGAAATTGTTACAAAATTGGTTCACACTGCTTCTTTGTGTTCCATCTGGGGATTTGATGACAAAGTATGATACTCTTGTGGTTCATAAACCAGTTTAAGTAGACAGAGGCTCTCAAGTAATATTGACCAGGCTAGATTATTGTCAATGTAGAAAAAGAAGCAATATTATATTACAGTATTCTTTACAGAAACTACTACAACAACTCAATTAGAAATTAGTGCAACAATTCAATTATTCAGTAATTTTTAACATGTCTTTACAAAACAATTGTAATTTTAAATTGTACAACTGATTATAATTAACTGTCAAAATATAAAAATTTAAAATAATTTTTACTTAATAAATTTTTTTGTATTGAATAATGCTTCATAAAGAAAGGGGATTTTTAGTCACACAAATATACATTACAACTGGGAAGAGCTCTTTTCTATATCATTTCATTAGCAAGTTAAGTTTTAAAATCGAAACCTTTTGTTTTTCTGTTCTAGTTCAAATTACCATGTTATATTTGTAATGGTAACCTCAATATTATATTCTACAGTAATTAAAGGATAATTACTTTGTGCTGAGTTGCTTTAACCGTTATTGTCAAATCTCACAAAACTGAGCAAAATTTTACGTCAGTCCATGGGTGTTAATTTTACTGCACAACTGTATTTGGCATTAAATATGAAAGATTAATATATATATATATATATATATATATATATATATATATATATATATATATATATATATATATATATATATATATATATATATATATCATATATATATATATATTAATCGGAAGGAATAGTTCAGAGATATGTTGATATGACTATTCATTCACATATGTATATTTACACCAGAGATAATTGTGAAGTTCTTTTGAGATTTATGCATAAATTTAAATATGATTTATTATTTAAAACTAAATTTTTGAAAAATCTCAAATAGAAACTATTTGAAAAAACAAGTCAATATTTACATTATATGCATTGTTTATGAATTATGACTATCATACCAATGCAGGTAAAGAAAATTTGGAAGCGGATTTATTTGTGTGTTAGCAGATCTCACATACAATATTTTGCTAATACAATATTTAGACTTTCACTTTGGTCCACATTCTGAATAAACCTGAAGAAGAAAGCTTAAAAAAACTTAACAGATTATTTTTAAAATCTAGAATCAGGAATTTTTATATTAACAAGGAATCTTCATAAATTTCATAAACACTTTTATCATTAAGCTTCATATTCAATGGTCTCCTGAAATTGCAAACTCCAAAATCATATTCAATGAACTTGGAAAGCTATCAAGCGTTAAACTAATTTTGCAATTACAGAAAGCTATAATATCAGTTTAACGTAATAAAATAATGACCCATTCAAATAAAAACCTTTTTTCTTCAGAAAAATCAAAATTCAACAGGTGACAAAAATAAAAAAATGCCCCTCGTTGTTCAGAAATTATTGAGAAATTTTTATTAAGAAAAGTTGTTTTTACCCTGTTTCCCGTTAAAATCTCTGTCCAATCACAGTACATCTTTTAAGTATTGTATTTAAAGCTATTTCCGTTAGACCAAACCACTTTTAAATATAGTAAAACTCCAATTATCCGAATCAATTGGGATTGGATGCCATTCGGATAATTAGATTTTTTCGTCAAAGGGTCTATTTTAATTAATTATTGTACTTACAAAATAGGAGAAAAAAATAAGTATTTTTAAAGAAAAAGAATCTTTAATCAACTAAATGAGAATGCAACACGTTTACATATTAAGGTACTTACAAGTGCTATACACCAATACAGTATGTATGTACGGTAATATAAATGAAAATTATTGCTTTCTTAACATCTCGGTCAGAGTAAGTCATTTCCCTGCCTTCATCTGTTTTCAGGAAGCGAAGTCGAGCATCTGCTTGACAGTAAGAATTTACATGTGGTCACACTCGTGCAAATACTCCATCAACTTCATAGCAATTTCAAAACCGCAAAATGCTTTATTAACTGATGGTCTTATGTCTGCTTCAAGATAGACACTAATATAATCTTCTTAATTAACACTTTCAATAAGTTTACCATCGTTTGCAATTAGAAATCTAGGGTCTCACTCATAATCCATTCTCCTATATCTTCAGCACTAATTTCTGAGCATCCAGTATTTTTAAAAAGAACGTTATTTAATTCCTCTAGTGATACGTCTTTCTCATTTTTTTTTCTTCTCTTACCTTTTCTTTTCTTGGACTTCTTCTTTTTTTTCTCATTTTTCTTCTCATCTACAGTCGAATTTATTTTTCTGAAATTCTGAAAGCGATTTGGATATTTTGAGCCCTACTGTACCATATTAATGAAATTAAATCTCACTACCGCAAACAAATAATACGAACGTTCATATTGGAACTAACATGACTAAATTCAATATTTTTTTCAATTAAAAAATTTAATCTTTAACAAATTTCTTAAAATTACACACGCAATTTCCTAATTCTAGTGATTTATAGCCATAAACTTTTCGGCAGCTTTAAGTTTACAAACTGCAAGCTTTTTTGTTCTTTTAAGAATCAATATTACTTCATGAAGCTTTCCTACTTAGTGACAAATGGCTTTATTGGTGAAAATGTTAACTCGCCCTTAAGAAACATTGATTAATTTTTCCCAGACGAGTTTTAATGGAAATATTTTGACATGCCTTAAACTGAAAATGAGTTCAGCGCTATAAATTTAATGGGAATATATTGAAGCTGTGTTGTTAATTTTTTTAAAGTATGAATAGAAAATTTGAAATTTCCTGTTATGCAATAATTATTTTGAACAATAAATTTAACACTGAAATTTGATGAAATATATTGAAATTATTATTATATTGAAATATTGAAATTGTGCAGGGAAAATTGCATTTTCTTTCTTACACACACACACACACATATATATATATATATATATATATATATATATATATATATATATATACATTAATTATCAGTGTTTGATTTTTAAACGACTTGTATAATTGCTTATTTTGATATACATTTTGTAATTATTTAAATAGGAAAAAATTAAAATTGTTTGGCTATTATTTTTTTAAAAATTTATGTCTTGTATTGTAATTAAAACACAGTTTGTTAATTAAATATTAATAGCATTTCATTTAATTCTTAACAGTTTGTTAATTAAATATTAATAATTAAATATTAATAGCATTAATTAAATATTAATAGCATTTCAAAGAAATAATATTTTTTTTCAATTCCTTCAGATAGATTATTCTGATAACAAATTGCCAAGAAATTTTAGTTTTAGATGTATCGTTTGCTTATAGTTTAGTTTCATATTAATTATTGTAATGGAATATTTTATTAAGTTATACACACACATTTTCTTGTCCATAATTTTTCAGGTTTTTATTTAAAATAGTTGCTTTTTGCTGTTTTTTGTTTATGAAATGATTTACTTCCAACTTTTGAATACTCTGCTTTTTTAAGTTTGTAAGTGTCATTCATATATACACACATAGTTGCTCGATACGATTGATGCGTGGATTGGACCTGTCCATTGAGTGTATCTGGTACTATTATTATGTCGGTTTCATAATCTCATTATGATAATCATCATATTAAAAGAATAATGTTCTGGCTTATAATCTGTGTCTTTTGTAACGAACCACTTTTTTTTCATCGCATCCTTTACTCATTCTAAGTAGCATTTCACTCTACTATTCATATCAATGAGATCTGGTATTTATTTTTAATTTGACCAGCCCAAAAATTTTAAATTGCCATAAATTTTGATTTATTTATATGCCGTTAAAACTAATTGTATTTGCACTTAGAAGTTAGAATCTAAACTAAAACAAGAAGCCCACTGAATAAATCAGTAGAAACAATCAAAAAATTGTCCAAGATCTAATGATAGTAAGATGAATAACATCGTGTGCAGTGTTAGGGCTATAGAAATGTATAAGCTTAAAATATGCGATGCATATAATGTGTATACTGTGCTCACACAGTATTTGCAAGCAAAATAGTCAAAGATCCATTTTGTTTAAAATGCAATTTTGATGTAGTCCACTGAGTATATAGCAGTTAATCTTAAGAACATCAGTAAGTATTCCAGTAAAACTAAGTTCTAATTTAAATGCCAAGAGAAAATGTAAATATATCGTGAATGCTTCCTTGTGAATTAACATTTATGAGCAATGTTATTATAATTATTTATATTTCTATTAATATTTTAATTAATAAAATTTCACATGCTGTTTTCCTCAAAATTTAATGTCTCTGTCAATAATTTTATTCTAAGCAGAGCAGAATATGGTACATTTCTCAATAAATAGCTTAAACTAAACTTAATTATATAATGTAAAACTAAATACAAATGCATAAAATTAAATTTAGTTGAAAAAAATTCTATTTTTTTAAAAATATTTGAAAATGAATTCAAAAAAATTTAAATCTTTTAAACCTTCTGTAAATGTGGAATAACATATAATATAAAAAGTAACACAACCCACGCATCCATTTTAATATTTGAAATCCTTGACTAAAATAAACATTTTAATATTTAGTCGATTAAAATTTAAATATAAGATTTCTAGTTTTAGGCTAATTTACCAAAATCATGGAAAAATACAATAAAGTTTCAAGTAAAATGTAAACATATTACTCACATTTTATATAGTCAAAAATATTTTTTTTTATTTTTTAATAAAAAATAACTTAAAGTAGATTATAATTTTTATCCAAATTATATTATCCTTTTCAGATGACAAAACAATTGTTAAAATTTCTGTGTAATTCTAAAAAAGAACATAAAAAGAAAATTTTTCAGAAAACTTGTGAAAAAATATATATTTTTAAATGTATTTTTTCTTATGTGTTGAATGCATATCTCATTGTTTACAATAATTAGAATATTTATAGTAAAAAGCCCTAAGACATACATAACTACCAAAAAAGAATATTAAAAGAAATATTACAAAGAAAATTTATTGGTTCTATTTATTATATCAATCATTTATAATTAATTCTGTTATATATCTAATAGAATCAATATATGCTTCAATTACATATTTTGAATTGAATTAAAAGTTTACATTAAAATAAAGTCAAACTTCAATGTAAACAACTTCAAAGTAAATTTTAATGTAAAGTAAAGTTAATAAAAACGTAATTAAAAGTCTGTGGTTAATAATTAAAAATAATTTATTATTAATTAAAAGTCAAATACTAATAATTAAAAATCAATTGTTAGTAATTAAAAGTCAAAAATTAATAACTAATTTTTTTATTATAAATTCAATTTTTTGTTAAACCTAAATAAACCTATTTTTTATTAAAAACTTTCATTGAAACATTCATAAATAGATTTTCTTTCTAAAGATTCGATATAAAAAAATTATTTTTTCAATTTAAGTTCAACATTTACGGTATTGGATCATATCATTTACATAATTTATTCCTGAGCTTTTTGTTAGCCAACCCTATAGGTGTTTAAAATACGTATTTACTTTTAATTTGATATCTAAAATCAATGCTTACATCTCACTCTTTTAGTGAATCATGTCTATTTTCACGTATCTCTACAAATTGAAATGGTATTTTCATAATGTGAGAGTAATATATTATAACGCATGAGTGAAATAAAATTTTTTTAACCGCAATAATAAAGAATAGCTTTTGCGGAAGCTAGACTCTTAAACTAATCAGATATGCTTGGAATTTTGCCACAAATTTCTACAAAAGAAAGTTAACAGCCTTTTAGAGTTATTGCTTTTGTTTGCTGCTCCTTTATAATATCCTCACAGCTTTAATTGAATGAAAAGAATATAACAAATACTGTTATTTGTTTTACTCAATAAACTTCAGAAACATCTGCACATAATTGTTAACTAGTTAAATATTGTGAATAACAGCGTGAATAATTTAATTGCTTGAATGGATTCATAAATGATAATTCCTTACCATAAATGTTTTTACTCAAATTTTAAGATAAACTGATTTACTAAAATGTGACTTATAATAAGCAAAAATTTTGATGATGAACTTTTTATTTAATAATGTCAGACGTCTAAAATAATAGTCTAAAATCTAGTAAAAGAATACAGATTATTTGAATTTCTAAGAAAGAATATGTATTCTTTTACTAGATTTTAGACTATTATTTTAGACGTCTGACATTATTAAATAAAAAGTTCATCATCAAAATTTTTGATTATTACAAGTCACAATTTTTCCTCTACATTTAATATAAAAGTTTTTAATCTATTCATATTTAACAAACACATTTAAAATAATATGCTCTTTCTTGTTTTAAAACTAAATAACTCAAAATTGGCAATTTATAAAGAAATAAAACAACTATTATTATAGTCATAAAACTAAATTCAGAAGGAGTTAAATTAGTTATGAAAAACGAAAACAGATTATTTTTAATGTTACAGTCAGTCTTTGAGAAACAAGATTTACAAATATTAGTGTTATAATTCCTTGCATAAAAAGGGGTAGCACAATCACATTAATTTCAAGAACTATTTTAGAGTATTTTTATAGGTATTTAATAATTAAATGAAGCGCATTACAGCATTCTTTATGGAGAAGCATTTTAAATTAATGTTGAAATTTCGAATCAGAAATTTGTAGTGTTTCCAATAAAAAAATAACATATCTTTAATTTCATAATGGCCTTTATAAAAAGAATTTTTGCAATAGTAAATTATAATTACTTCAACTACTTTAATTCTTAAGTAGATTTCATATAAATGGTATATTTAATTAATACAGATTCCCTTATAAAGTTACTTTCCAGAACTGAACGTTAGATCTTGCATGTGGATGTTGTTGGCTTCGATACAGTCAAAGACTCTGAAGCTGAGAGTCTTTATACACATTCTATACAGATATAGTATTCATTACTTTTCAATTAATTTATAAATTTAAAGCTGAAAATGCTAGCTCATATGTAAACTAGTCGCTAAGCCGTAGTTCAAATAGTAAGCTATGATCATTGACTTGGATCAATAGGAATAGTAAATATAATTACTTTTAAGTTAAAAAAATTCTCTTTAACTTTGGGTGTGAAAATTTAATTTGCTATTGCTAAATAATAAATGACAACACGAAAAAAAACTTATTTGTAAACGTTTCTTATAGCAAATTTAGAGTTAAATTAGTTTTTATATGAAAAGTTAATCTAAAATAAAAAGGAATTAAATTTATCATATGTGTATCAAAATGTGAATTAATTTATTGTTTTATGTAAAATATTGTTATTCAAATATTGGATTTATCCAAATATTGGATTCAAATATTGAAATATTGGAGTTCACAAAAATTGCGTAATATATTTTATGGTATTTTTTTTCACCTTTTTAAATATATATGTTTACTGTTTAATTCGGTAATATATTTCAAACAAAAATTTAAAAAATAAAGAAAGGCTTTTCTAAAATAAAATCTATGATTGTGAAAATATTTTTTTCTCAAAAAAATCCAATATGCGAATTTTGATTATTTAAGTGTGTAAAATTGCGAATTCCACAAATTCCCAACCATACCATCTCTTTTCCTTTCGATTTTTTTCCTAAATAATTCTTTCTCTTTTTGAAATGAAATAAAAGTAAAAAAGTGTTCTTTGAACATGGAAAAATACTCTTTACTTGAAAGAATTTCAATCTTTTCTCCAAACCGAATAATTTTCCCTTCGTGATCAATAATCTACCAAGAAGAAAGGAAATCAAGATAAATTGCTTTATTCTCTCTTTTCTATCCAAATTATTATTTACTTTGAATAAGATAATAGTGATTTAAGAATTATAATTTATTTTCTCTGAGTGGTGCGACCTCTAGTGATGGAAGCCAGCAACTTAATGATCTTATTCTTAATATGTGGTTATTCTTTGGTTTTTGAAAAATTTGATGACATAGTTATCATATTAAAATAATGTATTTATTTTAAAAATTACGGCTTACTTTAAAAAATTTTAATTGCTTAGCAAATATTTCATAAGTAAAGATAATATTAATATAAATAGATTTAAAAAAAAACCCTGTAGAAACATTAACAGTAGGAAAAGCGGCAAAATTGAAATTTTAAACCGAAATCTAAAAACAGGCAGTGAAACATGATAATTGATGGCATACCAATCAATAATTACTTTTATAATAATATATTATTTTTAATTATGTAAAACAGAAATAATTTTAATTCTAGAAATTTCCGTTATAATATTATATATTAGATTATTATTTATCAGTGCATAAGGAATCGGAAAATAGAATTAAATTTACATTATTTTATAAAATAATATTATAGAAAAAATATATTTGTTTTGTTACATCTATTTTAAGAGATATTTTTCGAATATATCTTATTGAAAATCTTTTGTCAAATTTCTTGAAATGTATAAATATTTTATAATAAATAGAATTCGCGCATAAATTATTTTTAACGTGCTCCTAGCAAGTGATATTTATAAGTTACATAGAAGAGGCTAAATATTGTTTCGTATAATGGCAAATAATTCATTGACAATTTAATTCATAAATAAATTAAATCTGTGAAACATCACTTGAATGTCAAAATATCTCTGTTAAATCTATAATATATTTTCTTAATTTCAAATATTTTAATCCAAAAGAGTTTCAAGAAACAGTAGCTTTGTAAGAAAAAGTTTACTTTAAGTAGAAATAACAAGATTTCATACATTATATAAATGTTTGATCTTACACTTTTAATATATTTCCATCAATTTTATTGCTAAGGCTGAAAGAAAAAATTTAAAAACTAATGGAATTAGTGAAAATATTTATGATCTGAAATAAATACTTTCCCCCAACTCCACAGTTGATTTATAGAGTACTTTTTCCTTGAGAATTTTTAGAGTAATATTATTTGTACCGGAAAATATATTTTCTGGAATTGCGAATAATTACATTTTAGAAATGCATTGTGAAATTTTAACCAGATTTTCCCAGTGCAATCAGGTACAAGAATTTCTCACATTATATTTTTAAGTAAATCATAATGTTTGCAGAAGAAAATAAGTCACGTAATATATTATCTTATATATAAATAATGCTTTATGTAATTTTATTTTATTAATTTTAAAAAATTATTAAATATGAAATTTCTAGACTTTTTAGACAAGAGAATAAAGAGGTATTATAAAAAATACGTGTTTATTCATTAAAATATATTCAATAAGAAAAATATTACGAAGAAAATATTTGCAAATGTGATAACAAATTATATCATAGTTAAATTTAGACAAGCACACAGTTAAAGTTTTGTAAATATAATGTTAAAGGCAATGTATTTACTGTAAATTTTAATTATTAAAGCAAACATGATAGGAAATTATTTGGCAATTTGATTCTGATAAATATTTGTATGAATAAAATGATGTTTAATTACTTTGAAAATATTTTCATTAGTAAATGTTGGATGTATAATAAATAAAGATAAGCGATCAAGTAAATCAAGATTTTATGTACCAAAATATTGCTTACTAATTGTTGTAATTTTTACTTATAAGTATTTTATCTTGTCAAATATTTTCACATGATTCAATTCATAATATAATTGTGAGAAATGAAATTTAAAAAAAATGAAATGAAATTAAAAATTAAAAATAATGAAATTAAAAAAAGAAATGAAATTAAAGACTTTGGGAACTGTAATTTTAACACTTTAAAATATATATAATTTAAATATTTTATACATTCTTAAATTAGAAATTTAAGATTAGGAATTAAAGTATCTCGAAATAATATCTTACGTATCTTTTAAATTTTCTAATTACACAATTGTAGTATTCAGTAACAATAAGTTTACTCATGGTTGTTAAAACTAGATATTAACCAAAATATTATGAAAATTATTGTCACAGAATTTATAAAACTACATGTATAAATGAAATAATTTCTTTTATTAATAATTCATATTAATTATTAACAATTAATAATTTTTCATTTATTAATTAATATGATATAAATGAAAGTTTGAAATAATTAGTAAAAATAAGTAAGACTGTGATTCATTCTTAAAAAATTTATAAATACCTGAAAATAAAGGTTTACATTTGTTGTGCTAAATATACTCATATAGTTACTGTTTTAAAAGCCGTAAAAAGTCTTGAATTCTATAAAATGAAGCTAATAGTTTAGTTGTAAAATATGCATTGTAACAATTCTCGGAAAATATTCATATAATCATATTTAAAAATAAATTTTATTTAATTAATAATTTTATTAAAATTTATATCATAATTATAGATTTATTTTTATAAATTTTTTGTGTCTAAATTAGCAAGTTCACCAAATTTCTTAGTTAACATTCGATACATTTTTAAAAGGAAATTTACACTATAAGTCACAGTTTTGAACGTATCTAAGCAATATATTCGAATTTCCAAATAATAATTTCTCATTCCTTATTTCTATAAATAAAAGAATATCAGAGAAAAATGGTGAATACTTAATATACGAATTTTAAGAAATATTTTTATTACTGAAAACGTTTTTTTTTTTCCTATTTAAAAAATTCACTTAAAATATTCCAATTTAAAAGTAAATTATAAATATTATATTCTAACAGACATTACTTGGTTTTATATTTCTACAGCACTATTAAAAATGTATTTATAAGGAAAAAGATGCTTATGGATTAAAATTCAAAATTCATAGTTTCCCAAGAAACTTTTATATTAGTTCTAACAGTCAGTTACATAGTTTCAAAAATATTTACCGTAAATTTTAAATATTCAAAAGTATTCTAAAATCTTTTCGGTACTCTTGTTTCGAATAAAATGTCAAAAACTTACATAAGTTTTGCAAATGCAAAACCAAAAAGAATTTTTTTTCTTTGAAAAATAAAGTCAAAATAAAAATAAAAGTTTTAAAAGGTTGAAAATTTCATGAATTTCTTCAAGTTAAAAGACAAGGGAATTTAATCAATATTTACTATTTTAATGTTTAGACATTATAAATTAATTTCTTAAAATATACATATCAGAATTTAATATTGATATATTTACATCAACATTTTTATTTATCGTTAGAAAAATGCTTATAAATTGCTCATTTAGATTATATTTACAAAGATATTAAGAAACCGAGCATTTTCTTCACATTAGGGTTTACTAAAAGGTTTACTTCTACTAAAGGTTTACTAAAGACATTCTACAAACAAAATTCATTATAACAACAATATATCTTAATTTATTCTGGCAATGGGCAGAGATTTTGTGAATATTTTTATAACTAAATCTAAAAACATTATAAAACCTAAACTACCTCATATTGAATATTAAATTCTATTTTAATTATTTATGTATAGATTTATTACTTTCATTTGTATATTAAAACAATAAATTAATAAAAATATTCAGGAATAATGAATGAAAATTTCTTTTGCTAAAAACATTTCCATTAAAAATTGTGAAAAAGGAAATTCATATTCACCTATATGTGTTGAAAGAATATTTTCAGCATATTGATGAATTCTAATGGTGAAAACATTAACTTTAAATTACAAGTAATTTATGAATAATAATTATCTTGCATGTGACTTATCAATATTGTTTCTGTCATAATATTCTTAATTCACTAATCACATATAAAAAGAAGATTACATCGCATAAAAAATTTCATGTCTACGACAGAGGCCAAATATTTTTCACGATCAAAGTATTAGTCAATAGGATTTTCAATAAAACTTTATGTTAAATAGATTTTGTTGAGGCACAATATATTGCAACATTAATCATCAATAATTGTTATTTCTATTGAAAAAAATTTGTTTCTAAACTCTATAAAAATGTATAACTTTGCACAAAAAATTATCGCCAAATAATTGTTGCCATTTCTATAATTGGTTTTCTTATGCAAATCATATTTTAAGAAATATCCATTATAGATTTTAACCGCATACATCTCTCCTTATAATTATCATTTGACATTGTTGAAACTTTGTTTTAACATTAAGTTTTTTATTTAATAAATTTTTACACTTCTAAGTTTATTTCTAAATAAAATATCTTCTGTTGAAGGCAAGCTTAATTTCTGAAACTCCTTTATCTGTAGACATAATGTAATAATTTCGTGTGCTATCAGTAATATCTAATTTATAAGCATTCGCACTATGGAACATGTTGACAACAGATAATAAAGCATTTCAATATGTGCGCGCTAAAGGATATATTAATTTGCTTACAGTTTAAACACATTATGCTAGGTAGTAAACTCAATAAACCTAAGCATTTAATTTATTGGGTTTTCAACATGCTTTTACTTAACAGAATTACAGTACAAAAGTACCAGAATTACAGTGATATAATTGCTTTCAAAACACTGATTTATAATAGAATGGGCATGTTTTTTAATGAAAATAATTCCAAAACGCGTACAAATCTCCATAAAAGAGTTTTTCTGCAACCAAAAATAATAGACTTGAATTGAATAGTTATGTAGATTCTCTAAAAAATATGTATAATTACATTATTGAAAAATATGTATAAGGATTGTTTTTTTTAATTTTGTTATACAATTGAAATTCTATCATACATCAATTACGTATGGAGATTATTATTGAAATGATCCTTATACAGCAGAGCAAAGCTTATTAATAATACTCGAAAAATAATAATAATTTATGTACATTTTCCGCATGTTACAATACTAGAATTTTTAAACTTGTGTAAGCCTTTTTAAATAAAGTATCACCAAATTGTGTACTTCCTGTTCAAACCTGAGCAATTTATAACTTCTAAAAATAACGAAGCTTTTTTTTCGTAATTATTTAAGTCTGCTTAAAAATACGATATTTTTTATTTAAAAAAATTTTATTTCAAAATTTAATTTAATAATCTGATTTAACATTCTATAAAGAAAGGAATATCTTAATCAATATAATATAAAAAATTCGAATATAGATTGACTTTCTAAATTTTGAAATTTCTTAAAATTATAATAAAAAGAATTAAAAATAGAAAATAGTGATAACGTCTGCAAGTCTAATCAACTTGCACCTTGGCATCAAAAATAAAAATATTTACAACAGTATAGAGTGAAATTCCTGTTCCTAAATTACGAACTACACCTTTGAGGGGCATTTTAGTTTTAACGGTATCACGTTTAAATCATAAGAAAAGCATATATATATATATATATATATATATATATATATATATATATATATATATATATATATGGTTAGTCTGGTTGATGGAAATATATTCCGAGGGCATACTATTGAATATTAAGTAAAAAATTATCATTATTTCAATGTTCAAATGTAAATTACGCTTTAAAATTTATTTACGAAAATTTTCGTAACTTAACTACATCTGTCATTTTGCAGTGTGCGATATGCTGGGAGAAGGCATGGCCGCTATCTTCGGTCCACAGTCCACAGAGTCCAGCAGCGCAGTCCAGTCCACATGCGGTGCCCTAGAGGTGCCCTATATACAGACCCGATGGGACTACAGGCTGAAACCAAGCAGGCACACCATCAATCTTTATCCGCACCCCAGTGCCTTGGGGGCGGCCTATCTGAACTATGTCACGCAGAAGAACTGGAAGATGTTCGCTATCCTCTACGAACATAATGATGGTAACTGCATTCCTATCTTAGCTTACAGAAATTAATCATGATTTTTGTTAGCATATAAGGTTTCTTGTGAGCATTAATCCTTTGAATCAATAAATAGCATAACATATTTGAGTGGCATGGTATTTCTGAAAATAAAACTAGGATATTCCGACTATCAAATATTCATAATAAAATTATAATGTTGTATTGGTTTCATCAATATATAATCTGTAATAATCTTATACTATCGAACTACAAATATATAAGTATATATATTTAGGTATTGTCTAAACGACCATACGTATTCTATTTGATATCAGATTTTTCAAATCTAATATGTTTTGATTTTACGTAATTCTTAAGATATATCGTGTAAATAAATAATTCCCAGGCTAATTTTTTATTATCCATTGAAATATGTAACATCAAACTTTAAAATCTCATGCAAGCATTTTAGAATTTTATCTAAGACTCAACGCTATGCTATGATATATGCAGCATTTTTAGATGCAAATAAGGAAACATAGTTATCTATATTTTTTCTCATTTTGTGGGAATTGTAAGAAGCATGCATGATTCATGTCGGTTATAAGTAATATCAATGGGCGATAAATCAAATAAATTGTATTTTTTGTAGCTTATTAGTTTTCTTTGATAAATAAATATAATATCTTTATAGAGAATGGAAGGCTATTATGAGTATTAAAAATTATTGTATTATTTGACCATCGGAATCATTTTGTCTTGCGATAAGACTTTTCATAAAAAGTATTGATGCGTCACACAAAGACGAATACCAAGAAAACATCCCAGCATCTGTATTTAATGATTTCTTTTTAAAGATTGACATCCTTACTATAGATGTCCAATATGTGCTCCTTGAGAGATATGGCAGATGTCAAGACAATAGTTCAGTTCTTTCCACATATTACTCAGCTTCGTTGCGTCTTTCTTTTGACATAATTATCCGGGTTAATTGCCGCTGCAGTTGCATAAATCGTAATGTTTTTCTCAAAAATGTTCACACAGTTTTCTGGGGAAAAGAAATTTCTTGCCTAGCGCGGTTTGGTGATTTCTTGGGTCTACAGATGAAACTCTCTAACTTAATTCACTGTTTCTTCAATAATGTTTGGCCGACCGAATTTTTGCCTTTACATAAGCAACCCGTTTCTTTGAACTGTCAATACAATCACAGAATTAGTTGTTGGGTTGGTGGTTTGCCTTTGTATGACCTGTCGGAATGCTCTCTAAATGAAACGATTCACACTTAGAAATTTTATAGCGCATAAAAGGTTTTCTGTTGTTCTATCGACACTTTGAATATGACGTTTGCGCAGCAACAACGGTAATCACATGCATATGGCGCATACGCTGCGTGAAACTGTTATTAACATTCTCACATTTATATTGTCATGAAAACATATACGTTTCAAAGTTCGGACGTACTAATATATCAAAACCCGAGGATTCATTTGTAGTGTAACCCTGTACATAAAATAAAATTATCTATAAAAATTATTTTCAGTGATTCTAGAAAATCCTTCCTGCTCAAAGTATATTTTAAAATCACAGGTTTTATGTGAACTAATAAAATTATTTCAAAAAATTAAATTAGTTCTTTACTGAATATAAACGAGAGAAGCAATAAATATGCAAGTCTTTAGTATGTAATTGAGTTTTAGGACAAAGTGATTTTTTAGACAAGTATGTCAAGAAAAAAACTAATCAAACTTTTCAAACATCGCTTATAACAATTATTGCGTAAAACTTTTCAAACATCATCGAAGTGTTACCACAGATTTCAGCTATTAAAGAATTCACAATGTTGTGTCAAACATCATTTGACATATAACAGACAGAGATAACACAGACAGATAACAGAGATCAAATTTTATTTAAAAAAATTCGAATTTGTAATACAGAATTTTATGACAACAACAGTATTATTTAATTAAATAACTCTTACTTCAAATTTTAATATATGCATAAATCCTAAATAAAAATAATAAATTTGACTGGGTAGTATCTACACTCCTCTCATTTTTGTATAGCACAGTAGAAATAAATTTCATCAAAATTTGTTATCTTCTTGAATTGTGAATGGATCACCAAATAAAATCTTAACCAACATTACTAAAATTGTATTTTTTAGTAATGGAATTTCCTTACTAGATTGGCCAATATATATTCTTTGTCTTATTTATTTTATAAAAATATATGAGTAACAATAGCTGGAGAGACATGGAGAACAAAAACGGTGTTATAACATGTACATCAATATGAAATACTTAAATCTTGAGTCAATTTATTATTAGATCCTTATTAAAAATATCTCGAAATCCACACAGTCACACGTATCAAAATTAATTAGATTAATGATATGTAATGATATATATATATATATATATATATATATCTATATGTATATATATACATTCAAGTAAATGCTCTATGCTCTACTTCAAGATTTCTAAAATAATTCCATTAATTTTTATGATACTATGAATATTATACAAAATGTTTATAATTATTGCTATTTATAATCTAAATTTTCTTCTAGAAGTTAAACATGACACAGATTCTTGTGTAATTTTGTGATCTAGCTAAGTTTTTCTATATTCTAAATAAAATTATATGATTCAAGTAATTACTTTCCATCTTTTGGGGGAAAAACACAAAAACAAAGTTTTATGTTTCTCAAAAATATAATCTTTAACACAGATTAGTTTAGCTTTCTTTAACCAAAAGTTTTCAGCATAATTATAAAGTTGGAAGAATAATTAACGGTCAAAATGGAAATGGCATTAATGGATTTGGAAGATGTCTGATGTAAAATGTTCGGATAATTTTCAAATGTATATAGCGTGATTCTGTGAATTTTTCTGATAAGCTATTTTAAACAAAAGAAAAGTTTTCAAGTTGCGTGAACTTTATTATCATTCATTTATTACTTTCATTCATTTTATAAATTAATGCTATAGGTTAGGTTAGGTTAGGTTACGACAAAAAACTATTTTTGAGCTTCATGCTCATAGGCTCATAGCTCCCATTGAGCAAAATTGAGTTTTTCTACCATGGCACTTCATTTCATTATATTATAGAATACATAAATAGTCTTAATGCTATATGATTATATACTCGGCTCCTATATTTTCTTAATTATGTGTTGCCAACATTTTAAACGTCGAGTAGCATTTTCTTATCCTGTCTTTAAAAATTTAACTAATAAAAAATGGATCAATGCACAAACTTTAAAGGTTTATCTACATATTTCTCTTTAATTTAATTTTTACCAATATATTTCTCTTTAATTTTATTAGTTAAAGGTATATAGAATCATTTATTATTTTAATTATCTCAATTAATTTTTATTTTTGTGTCCAAATAAAATTACAAATGAAAATTTAAAAAAAAATCAAGTATTTAATTTTATAAAAATAATTGCCATAATAATTTTAGTTGATTATATTTTAATATTTTGATTATTTTACTTTTATAAATGTCTATTTTTAAAGTATTCTTGAAACACTATAAAAATATGCTTTTAAAAAGGTAATTGGTTTTCATAAAACAGGAATCTTACTCAGAGAAATTTATAAAAGCAAATTAAAACAGCATGAAAACATTCATAGATTAATACGCATTTCCAAAAGCAACATTTGACATATAAGCTTTATAACAGTTTAGCCATCTGGCAACGGAATCGTTTATCTGTAGCAACCGAAAAAAAAACGATTTTATTGTTTTAGGTTGATGTGCTGTTCTAAATTTCTTTACTATTTCTTGTGCTACATGATTTCGTATATTTTAATACAATCTGCAGTGCTTTTTCCTCACTGCATTGTTCAAATCAACGAAACTATTTCTTGTGGTAATTATAAGATTGATTTATTATTTCAAAAACACAAACAATTGCTCTTTTTAAAGATGGAATAAAAATTAATTTACTAGAATTATTGATACATTGTTGTCGCAAATTAGTCGTGGGAAATTACTAACAAATTTTTAAATATAACAAATTTTTAAATATAACCAATTTTTTAATATAACGTTTTGTCCAAACTTCTATTCTCATAATGCATTCTTTTTGAGAGCATTATTGAAAGAACAATTGAATTTTCTAAATATATGATTTCACATTCTTTTAACGTATGTGTTCTAAAGCATAAATATTCCTTTTATTTTTATGTTTATTTATGTATATATATATATATATATATATATATATATATATATATATATATATATATATATATATATATATATATATATATATATATATAATTCATTATTATTTTTTCTTCATTTGCTTACTTGTGTTATATTTGTTATTCATGTATGCGAAAAAAAAATATCTATATATCAACCCAAATAGTCATGTATTTTAATTTATAGAATAATTTCATTTTGGTTTTACTCCTAAAGAACAGAGGAAGGAGAATTATACAACATAATTAATCAAAAGGGCAATTGTATATCTGGAAAATTATAAAGTTTATTTTATTTCAAAAATCACACAGTAACAACACTGAAGCACTGAATAGTAAGAGTGAAAGAAGAAGAGTCTTCTCCTTCTGTAAAAATACAGTTACGTAATTACCAACTGTTAAAATATATTGTAATATTTTACGACAGTTGTATTGAAAGTACAACTATCATAGAATATTATTGTAATCATTACAAACACATGTAAAACCATTAGAAATTATTCCACTATTTTCACAGACTATCAAGAATTAGAGAAGAGAAAATGACACAAAGAACTTATACTTTATTCACTTATAACCAAGCTGTTTGACTCTTACCCTCATTAGATGATCAAAAATACTGTTTAAGGTCACTAATTTAAAGAAAAACATTACATTTGTTTCAGGAGCCAATTTTCTAGAAATGTTTCATGATAATTCCTTCCGATATTGATAGCCAATAAGCCAAAATCCATATCCATTATATGTATGGGGAGGATGCTGAAAATGTTGTTAAGTAGAAGCAGACGGCTAGGAGTCTTCATAATTTAAATACAGGAACCAAGCAGAAGACCTCTAAAATACATCTAAAGGTATCATTTTACTTAGAAGGCATTGAGAACATAACCAATTTGACGTGCTCCTTCTACTTATGGTAAGCACGATAGATATTCGGTTAAATTCGGATTCTAATTCTCCACCTTCCACTATGAGAACGTTACCCTAATCAACCAGACCACCACGGCGTGAGTCTTCAGGTGTTAGAATTGCTTTGTTCATGACAAGATTTTTATATGACTTGTATTAAACTAACTTCAAACAGAAGGCTTATACACATATCTAAAGACTGCAACGCATTTGCCCTGTATTTATTAATTAAATTTAGCACACACTTTTTTTAAAATACATTGCTAAACACAAATAAAGGATATTGAGGTTATGGTTTGATTTTGCACTTGGAGAAATGTTTAGTTGATTGATACATTACTGACTAAATTAGTAGGCTATATGAGATACAAGACACTTGTTTGGTAGAAAATGCGCTTTAATGAGCACATTTAGATACAAAAAGAAAATTAAAAAGTTGTATGTTTAGGAAATTGATTTAGTATAGGATATGTTTTCACAGGCTGGCCAACAACGTTGAACACCTTTGAGGCATTGAATAAATGAGGATATTGATGAAGGGCTGAAGTCTCTTTCCTCTAGAAGAGCTCTTTCCAGTTCTTCAAAAATTTGCATGGGTGATAAACGTATAGTAACATGTTTGGTTAGAATGTGTTAAACATGCTCTATTGGATTCATGTCTGGAGAACACTCGGGCCATTCCATTTGAATGATTTTTTCCACCAAAAGAAATCCTTCCACAAGTTAGCACGAAGTGGCCTATAATTGTCTTCCATTAACATGAAATCATGGCCTATTGCTTTAGTGTAAGGGACTAAAATAAGTTTGAGGATCTCATCCCTATATTGACGATCAGTCAGAATGCCATTTTGAATGATATGGAGAACGATGCGCCCGCCAATGGAGATGCCAGTGTAGATCATCACTGCCCCATCGCCAAACCTGACACATTTTCGTGCAAGAAAGAAGGATTGCTTGTAACGCCATGTTTCCTCCAGATTAAAATACGCCTGTTAACATGAGGAATAGAAAAATGGGATTTTTCAGATTGAAAAAAATATTGCGCCAATCATTTCTCCTAAATTCCGCAAGCTTTGTTGCGTGACGGTGTTTAGAAGTTAATATGACACATACCATTGTTCGGCGAGCATACAGCCGCACATTATAAATGTGGCTTTGGGCAATTTACGTCAAAAACAGGGTACCAGTAACCAAGCAAATGAGTTGAAGAAAAGTGACGTTCTCCTATTTTGGTGACTCCGTGCGGTTAGTTTTTAAATAACAATCTTCATTGGATGTTGGTGCACATCTATGACCGTGCCTTGATCGTCGGCTTTCATTTCCAGTCTACAAAAATTAATTCCAAGACTCGAAAATCATTATTTGTGAAACTTCAAGGAATTTTTCTACTTCAGATTACGTTTAGCCAGCCATCCATTAACCGGCCAAAAAAATCTTTAAGCTTCTGATTCTGTTAAATGACTTCGATCAGTAACCGCTCTCATCGAACTGAATTACTGAATGTTGATCATTCTTTTCAGCTTTGTTTTACATTAAGTTAAAAAAAATCTAAATATTATTCACTCCTGCTAAAGAATCCTCTCAACGTCAAACTCAAAATTTTCATTCTATGAAATTTGAAAACAAATTGCATTTGAGACTCTCTTCTTGCATTTTATGCAAAAAAATAATTGCTTATACTATTATTTTATAAGAGAATTACAGTCGAAGAATTGTTTTGAGTAATATATTTTTCCAGATTTTCTATTATATCTCTATTTTGCCAAATAAAATATAACAATATGTATTTTTAGATATCACAATGTGTTGCACTGTTCAAATATTTAAGAAATCCTTAAAGGGGCATTTTCATTACATACATTAATTTGGAGTTTCTAAAGTTATGTATTTTGCCATATTTTATACCTTTAAAATTATAAATAAAATTTAGAGTAGTAAAACATTGGTATATATATTCTATGAAAATTAATAACTTATATACAGGTATATTCATTCCCTAATACATTTCTGCTATAAAACAAACCAAAAAATTATTTCTTTTTAAATATTATGTGTTTTTAATAAAATTTAGCATTTTTATATTTTGACATATATAGAAGGAATTTCATAATGAATTAATTATATTCATTTCAGTATATATACTTAAGAATATGATACAAAAAATCAAATTCATAAACAAAATAACTTAAGGCTAATTGAAACATTTCCAAAAAGTATTTTTAATATTTTTATTTTATTTTTCTAAATGAATAAGTTTTCGTGAATAATTATAAGTTTATGGAAGCAATTGAAACTGCAGGGCAAAAAAATGACATTAGATAATTTTTAAAAGTATTACATAGTTTAAATTCCCATATTTCTTTCTTTATACACATTTATAATTCAAAACTGTTTTTCAATTTCATTCTACATATCTTATAAATATTTTCAAGTGTTACACTCTCAATTTTACTTTTCAATTTTTATATTAATATTTTACTTTCATATTTGAGCATTTAGTTGTATACTTTTTCCAAAACTTACCTTGTTATGTTAGTACTTGTATTTTATTCTATTCTTTTGATAATCAGAATAAGAGCTTAAAATTATCCTTTTTTATTTTTATCATAATATTAATTATCTTACACTGAAGAAGAATGATGGAAAAGAATTTTGAACTTCAAAAACAGAAAAAGGCTTTATTGCTTTTAGAAAAATGATCAGCCATAGCGCAATTTAGCTCATAATTGCTAAGTTTCCATTTTTAATATCGATTAATGCATTTTAACATATTGCATAGAAACAAATTTCAGCCAATTCAAATGTATAAATTTAGAGTAAATCAAAAAAAATTTTTTTTGCCTTAACATTATTTTTATTGAGATACTATTAGAGTCAGTAATGCTGCTGTCAACTTTGATTACTGAATAAAATATTGTATTTGAAGGCATCACTTTGCAATGTGGTCCATATAAATGTGCTAAAATACTCGCACGTAATATGTATTTTATAGCTCAAAACTTTTACATTAATTGTATGCTAACTACTTATTAAAACATTAAAATTTAGCTTAACATTGTTACTCACAAACTAACATATAAAACATGAAAGAATTCTTAATTGCAATATATCTGAACAATTAAGTTAATTAATTAACTTAAAAATGCATAAAACTGCAATAATATTCTCGCTAATATATATCCAACAATCACCAGGAATTTAACTTCGATTTATTTTCAGTAAGAAATTTTCAATTTTTTCCCATGTTTTATGTTTTAGCAAACATTTAAATCTAAAATTAAAATATATATCTTTAAAAGTAATTTAAATTCTAAAACATTTGACAATAATTTTAGAAAGCTTCATAAATATTTACAGAAAGAATACTGATTGACTGTTATGAAACTGGAAATTCATGAGGAAAACATTCGCTAACTAATTCCAAGGAATTACATATCAAATATTACACATTCTGCGAAACAGCTCAAGACAAATACTGCCGCAGAGAAAGTGCACCGACTTGAAATTAAACAGAGCATCAGAATTATTTTCCGGAAATGTTTGTCTTTTCTAAGATTAATTTCTGCGTTGCTAATTAGTTAGTTTCTGTAAGTAATTAGAAACTTGTAACTGTAATTTAAGACCCAAAACAAAACAAGGAAAACGTTTTCGAAAATTACAGTTCTGTGGAAATTTATTAATTTGCAGCTAATAAATCAATTACTTTCAAACATTCTTTAAAAATAAATAAGAGAATTTGCTACTCTTAGTAAATATTTATCAAATTGTGTTTGGTTAATCTTTAGTTAAATTTACGTTCTCTAAAACATTTGAAACTCTTTATAGTTTAGTAATTTTATATGTTAAACACATAAACTCAGTAAATTTAAGAAATTAATGTAAAATAACCAATATTTACCTTTTTTTTGATTTTATTTTAAAAAATTTTAGAACGAGTACTTCAAAAATGACATTTTCCTCATTTTTAAGAGAAAATTTATTTCCCTATAATATTTTATATGCTAATTATATATTAAATTTCCCTTATATTTTTAAAATTAATTATTTTATATAATTATTGATTTTTACATATTTATTTAGTTAATGAAAACTATTAATAGAACCATCTATTCTTTAAATGTTAAAAATGTACTTTTTAAATTCAAGGATATGTAAATTTTAAATGTTATGTTAATCTCAAAATTTTAAATTTAATAAGTATGTAGTTATTTGACTGTTATTTCTATAATTTTAAAATTTCAAATTGAGAGAGGGAGAGAAATATTTTTACTCATTAATAATACATTTTAGTAATATTTATTTGATTATAATATTTTTGATACTTGAATTTTTGAATTTATTAAAAGTTCTCTTTATGTACCTCTCTTTTTCGTTCTGAAGCCTCATTTCTTAATTTATTTTTAATGATTTTATGATATCTCTAACTATGAAATAAAATAACTTCAATAGTTTAAACTATTGAGAATGTAAGTTTCATGCATAAATAATACAAGATTCAACTCTTTATTTATTGAGAATTTTGAGGTTGTTAGTTTTTAGTTATATAATAATAACTATTTATTTACCCCGTAATTTTAAAGTAATACTATTTATTTTTATGGTACAACTTTTTTTTATTAATTGTAATATTTTTTTCTTATTCTTTGACAGGAATGAAGAAAAATATTTTCTATTCTTATGTTAGTAATTTTAATAAATGTTCTACATATCTCATATTTTTTGTTTTCTTAGCAAATATAAATACTTAAAAAATGAAATTTTCTTATATGAGGCATATAAACTGAGGTTAAAAAAACAGAGCATCCTTAGAAGCCAAAAAATATATTTTAATACCACAACGAAAATGTAATATTTTATGAATAATCAAAGTAAAATTCTTCATTTACCATTACCCATGTGGTCATATGATTACCTGTGGTAACTCTTCACTATATGTAATAAACGGAGTGTATATATATATATATATATATATATATATATATATATATATATATATATATATATATATATATATATATATATATATATATATAAACAGAAATAAATATTTTTTATCTAATTTATTTTTATAAGTACAATATCTGTCGAATGTAATTTAAAATACCTTATAGGCTTTCTAACCAACTTTAAAATAAATTTAAATAACCAAAATAAATGAAAAAAGTTTAGATTTTCAGGAAATGTTGTTCTTTTTCTGCATTTTTATTATAACAAAGAACATTTTATTTTATTGGTGACAATGATTCAATAAAGTGACAATCCAACGGTATTGTACTGTTTTGCTCATAGCAACTTATTATTTCTTAATATATTTTTGTTTTTAAATTTATTTACATTTTTTTAAAACTTTGTGACAAAAAAAAATCAAAACGAAAATTAAAAATTTTGAGAGCTTTTTGTATAGCTTGACATTTTTGTTTTCAGATGTAGTATTAGATCACACACAATCCCTTAGACAATTATTTCTGTAATGACTTAACATTTTGTGAATAATTTTCATTTCGCATGGTCTGTACCATACAAATTTCCAAAATTAGGCCTTTATATAGAAAACCAAGTAAGGAATGGGTATTGTGTATAATTCCACTGCACAAGACGTACCAAACGTTTTCTATGTAAGGGAATGATATAAATAACTGTTGAAAAAACCAAAAGAAATAAAAATAATTACTACAGTAAACAATTACCTAGATTTAATATAGCGCAATAAAGATATTATTAAACTGAAGTTATTGTGCTTTTTCTCATTATTATTATATTACGATATCTTGCTTTTATTCTTTAACTTCTTTATATTACTTTTAAGATTGCCAATCATATCTATTATTTAAGTATTGTTTGCTTAAGAAGTTTATAAATTTTTCATTATTATATAAATACGTGTTAATACCATTCCCGAAAGTAATGGGAAAATCTTTCACGGAAGACAAACTGCAATTTGAAATAATTTTTATCACTCCCATTGTTTCTGTGAAAGCTGTAAGGCTTCTGTGTAACTAAGCATCAACTTCGATATTAGAGAGCATGAGCTCAAATAAGGCTCCATGGGAAGCACCAATAACCGGCAATACGAAAAGCAATATGGGAGGCAGTAAATGTCCGCCATAAATCCACTTTGCACAATATACCGCGGGGGTGGTACCTTCTGGAGGCAATATAAGTGGAGTCATTTGAGGCAACGACACGGAGCACAAAAGAGATTTACCACCCACAGAACGCATCGCTCTGAATTAACTAACTACCAAGTTCTGGGCGCGTCATTCTTCTAAAAGAGAAGATGCTCGTGTATTGGAAAAGTGATCTTCCAAAGTATACATCCCATTACTAGATGGATGCGAGAGTATTACCACTCCTGGCGCCTTTTATAGCAATTGGAGGAAGATCCAGAAGAAAATGGCGCTTAACTGTGAAGTATTGGAATTTCACAAGACAAATCATCTGAAACGAAGTACCAAGGTACGATTAAAGGGTGAAATAACCCAGTAAAAGATAGTGGGTGTATAAAGTTTTAAGATATATTTGAGAAGTATTTTTATATCTGTGAATAAGAAGTTTTATATCCTTTTGCAAAGAATTCCTTGAACTTGAGTCTTAAAAGTTATTGGGGATAGGTCACACAAGTAGTAATTTTAAACATAATTTATAGTCAATAAATTGCTAGGATTTTAAAATTTGGCATTTTGTTCTTTTTTTTTATAAATGTGAATCAATATATTTCCATTATTTTCATTATTTCATTTATTTTTAAAAAAAACGATATTTGATGGTTGAATTTTTTTAGCTTTATATTTTTAAGCATTTCTTTGCAGTTAAATTGAAGAAATTTTAAATATGTGTACAACGATTGCACTATATCTTTTAAAATTTAATGGTAATAAAATTTATATTTTACCAGTTTTGAATAGTAGTTTCGATGATAAGTATGTATAAAGTTCACACAATACTATCGATTTGCTATGATGGAGATAATCGATTCAAAAATGAAGTGAAATACGAGAAGTGTATCTAATTGTTTAAATAAATGTAAAATTTTCTTACAGATTTGAGATTCGATAATTACGAAGAATCAGAAAATAAAATTAATAAGGTCTAAATTTTTACTGGAAAATAATTCATCGTTAGTTTTTGGAGTTAAATTAGAGTTATTAATAACATTAAATAAATCGTATGTTTCAATATTTATTTTTTACAACCAACATAATAACAGAATACTTTACGTTAAATATTGATTTAAATTTAAATTATATGATCAGTTTAAAATTTATTAATGTTAAAAAAGTAAATATTTTTGATTCGAAACACAGCATAGTGCTTTTATCCTGATACCGATAAACACACGATTGATTACTTATTTAAAAGTTTGCTTATTAAAAATGATGCCGAAACTATTAAAAATAATTGCAAATTAAAATGTCAGCATCAGGCTTTAAGAAAAATGATTCTATGATTCAAAATGTTTAACATCAGTGTTTATATAGATTTTAGAAAATTTCTGACACAAGGTCCACAAGTTTATTTAAATTGGGTGTCATATTATATGAATTTCTATAATTTATAATTTTCTTGAATGATGCATACAAGTAAGCCTTAATTCAAAGAAAAAAGTTTCCTTTCTAAGAAAAAAATATTTTCATAATTTTCAAAATTTAAAATTTAATGACATAAAAATATTTAATCTCATAAAACGTATTGCAATGATATTAATTATTAACATTTTCGTATATAAAGAAGATTCTAAAGGTATATTCGAATGAACTCTAAAGATACGTTCATTTAAATCACTTTTATCTTCATTTTTGAATAAAAAGGAAAAAAATACAAAAAGACTCCTTTTGTATCATTTAGGTACATGCAGCTTCCACCACTCGATTAACCAGAGAATACTTAGATTTCTTTTACAATTTTTATTGCTTTTATATTACTTCATTTTTAAAGAAACAATTTTTTTTTATTTTATGTATTATATCGGTTAATTTACTGTTTGTCAGTTTTGTATTAAGTATAAGAAAACAAATATCTAACGTCTTGAGATTAACTGATTCTTCCATATTTTGTTGCCTATTTTAAATCCGAAATAACTTCGGATAATGTTGAAACTTGGAATTTTGCAAGTAAAAGCAGAATAAGTAAAGAACATCTGTAAATTAATGTAATTTTTAAAGACTTTTTTAGCGTGTTAGACGGTTATTAAATAACTACATTATTTAAGTGTTGTCGAATTACCTTTAAAAAAGCTTTTAAGAATACTTTGAAAATTTTAAAATAAATTAAAATAAAATTAATGATTTAAAGAAATAATATGCTTCCTTACATACTTTCTAAAGAATATATTCTCTAGCGCAATAGAACCAAAAACATGAAATGAAGAATATGATTATTACAGCATTTTATAGAGTTGGAAGGAAAGAAAATATAGCTTTCGTACAGCCCATTTGACCAAGATATTTAACATAGCAACTTTTAAGAAGAAAATACATTTACTTAGAAGTAAATCGATTGCAATCATGGTCAAGACTGTTTGTCTTCGCCAAAATTACTTTGTCTTCAGTTAATTAGAAGTTTCATGAAATAATGACAAGCACATGACGGTTATTAAAGAAGCAGAAATAAGATGAAAATGAAGTTTTTCAGAAATTCCATCATTTCTGAAAGAGAACTGTAATTTTTAAAAAGGACGAGTGTAATTATAAAAGCAAAATCTTTGAATCGCAGTAAAAGAAAGTATTTTTTTAAAAAACTTAATCACACGCTTATTAAAAATATCTTCAATTATGTCTGCTTTTCTTTGACATATTTAGCGAATCCTGTAATCAACTGTTATTTGGTAACTTGCCAATTTCTCAGAAACCAATTTTTTTTCACTGTTGCTGTTGAATCAAAATAAATAATACGTCTTACATATTTTAATAATTTTACAGCTGATATTTTTAGAGATTTTAAAATTTAACTATTTTGCGTATTATCTTTCTTTAGTGAAAGTTCTTAATAAGAATTAAGTTCTTTAGTGTACTTATTAAATAACATTATTAACTATTTGCAGACTTCGCCGTTCTGCAAATAGTTAATAATGCAGTTTAAAAATAAACTTTATTCATCTGTGTGCATTAATATAACATTGCCTTTTTGTATAATTGTTATTAATATATATATATATATATATATATATATATATATATATATATATATATATATATATATATATATATATATATATATATATATATATATATATATATATATATATATATATATATATATATATATATATATATATATATATATCAAGCATTATTATAAATATCATAGGCAAAAATTTAAAAATATAAGAATAAATATAAAAATCATATGCTTAGCAACACATGCAGCACAAAAGCAGCTTAATAAGAATTACTAAAATATGTATAATTAAGACATCAGTCTGGAGCTAGTGCAGAAAAGCCATTATTAGTGCCAATATGATTAACACCCTCTGAATAAGCTGGCTTTGTTGGTATTTTGTTCTACTTTCCTTTTATTCTGTTTCTTTGAAAATTGTAAACTATCTATTGAACACACTTTCTCTTTTCTTTATTGTATTTCGTATTTTTAATTTATTATTCTCCATTTGGTATATTTGATTAGTTTTATAAATATTTGCTCTTAATTATATAAATATGTGTGTGTGTGTGTGTGTGTGTGTGTGTGTGTGTGTGTGTGTGTGTGTGTGTGTGTGTGTGTGTGTGTGTGTGTGTGTGTGTGTGTGTGTGTTGTGTGTGTGTGTGTGTGTGTGTGTGTGTGTGTGTGTGTGTGTGTGTGTGTGTGTGTGTTGATTAAGAGAGTAAATTTTTATAAAGTTAATCAAATTTATTAATATATATATATATATATATATATATATATATATATATATATATATATATATATATATATATATATATATATATATATATACGCAGAGATTTTGTACTTTCTGCTTTGAGGTAAAAAAACATTGATTATGAGCACAGATATCGTTTTCTTCAAAATGCTTATAACTACTTGCATAATAATATCATTTCAATATGAAAAATCATTTTATCTATTCACATGAATTTCTTTGGTGAGATTGGACTGTATTGCTGCCAAGAGCGAAAATTGTAATTTTATCAAAAAGAATCTATATAATGCAACTAAAACCTATTCATATTAACTTAGTTTTGGCATTTCTGTTGATAACTTTCTTTGTTTATAAGTAATAAAAAATTCACAAAAATATGTCATGCTACAAAAATATTAAAAGTGTCAATATATTCTAGAAAACAAAAGTAAAATAAGAATATACATTTTGTTAGAAATCGCAAAGACATTTTCACTTATAGTGGAAATATTATAGACTGCATACCTCTTCTTTTTGTAGATTGTAATTTGAACTATCTCGTACATATTTCTAATTTGAATATGATTTTTAACTCTCTAAAAAGCTATTTCTTAAGAAGGCAATGCATAAAAATACATTGCGTATGTGATTGGTATGTATATAATCCACATTAATAATGAAATATTTAGAGCTTACTCAAAAAATTCTTTTTCAATCTATTTTCATAGGCATTTTCTAATCCAGATGGTGTGAAGGTTCCTATAATACTTTTTATATGTGTGTGTAATTTACTTTTCATAGATATAATTTTTTTATATATGCTACTTAGTTACTTTTTTGAAATATGAATTTTTATAATTGCTGATTCATTGGTCTTTTATTTGTGGCAAAAGGAAAATGTGTGTTATACTGCACATATACTGATAATCTGCTTATTGGGTTTTATACTTCATTTTTACTTCTAGGAAAAAATTTTAATGATACCGAAGCAACAGATCTATATATCTTATGCTTATAAAATATTATAAACATAAGATATATAATAAAATGAACATTTGTAAATTTATTTAATTTGGAACAAAATAAAGCAAGCTTTGAAATAACTACCATTATTTTAAGAATCATTGTTAAATAGTTGAAATAAAGAATCATAACGATAGATAAAATGTACTTTAACATTTTAAATTACAATGATTGTATGTTAATTATTATTTTTTGATTATAATTGACTTAGAATTTTGATCAGCTACACAATTAAAGCAATTTGTTTAGACTTTTATTAAGAGAAGTTTTTGAATGAATTTTTTAAGAATATTAATTTAAAATTTCAGAAAATTAAATATTTTAGGTACTGAACTTATTCATTCATAGAAAGAGAGAGAAAAACAACGTATGTTTATTTTTTACTTTCAACAAAATAACTCTAAATTAAACGTATGTAGTTTGATTAAGTAATTTCATTTAATGTTTGCAAAAAGCTGCATTCAAAGAATACTAGTTATTCAGGTTAAAAAGCATGGCCTCATGTCATAAATATTTATGAAACATTCCAAAATCATATAGATTGTTCAGTAATTTAGTATGTGCTTGTAATTAATTTTGAAAGTAAATTTATGATTTACCCCTTTATCATCTTTTGAAATTCAAATAAATCCATCAAAAGTTTCTTTTTTTATTTCCAATGACCACGCTTACAAAGAACACTGCGTCACAAATACAGAAAGAATAAGTAGACAAGTGAACACAGAAAAGTCTATATAAAGCGCTGAAGATGTCTCGAGCACCCCAGTAGCGATCGCACAAGGAAGGTTCGGATAGTGCTGGACAGCGACGAAGGTGGTGTACGTCCATCTCCTCCCGAAGGTCGCAGAACCTGCAGAAGGGTTCTTGGACTATGTTAGTTCTACATAGGCAGTCATGCCCGGTGGCCAAACGACCAGAGTTGCAGATCATTTAGCCGCTAAGCGTTACCAGGGTGCACCACGAGGAGGTAGATCTGCGATACACCATTCAAAAATTTCTAATAAATATAATTTATAATAATCACAATATTTTATATTTAGCGATTCAAAATTATTATTAAAATATATTTTTATCAAATTTCATCTAAAACTATATTTAAAATAGTTAGATCATTTTGATAAAAAGCAAAACATACATAGTATGGGTGTCAAAAAGATAATATTTATTCCGTTTTGTAACATACACCCACGCACGACTGACATTTTTTATTTAATTTCTACTAGATCTAAGTTCAATTGCTTAAAAGAAAAAGATAACAACATAGGTTACAAAAATAAAAACATTACCAGAAACATGATCAAAGTGCTGAACCTGCCTTTTCTTAAGGGTTATACTTCCCCTTAGTAGTACTTCGTAGTGAATTTGAGAATGTTTTCCTGAAATTCCAGTACTAGCCTTAAGCGCCAATTTCTCTTAGGCCTTATTTCAATCGCTATAAAAAGCAGTAGGAGTGGAAATGCTGTCACATCTTTCATGTAATGGGGTGTATACTTCGGAAGATCACTTTTCCAATACATCGGCATCTTTGTGTTGAGGAAGGACGCTCAGGATTTTGTAGTTGGCTAATTCTGGATGTTAATCTCATTTTTGCTCAGTGTTGTTCCCCAAAATATGTGTGGTTTCACTTATATATTTTCTTCAGACGGTAAAACCCGGTGATGCTGCAAAAGGGATTTATGGCAGACAGTTAGTAATTAATATTGCTTTCGATGGAGCAAGTTATTGATGCTTTTTGGAGGAAATTGTTTCATCCTATGTCGTTTCGTAGCAAGGTTAATGCTAGATCTACCCTTCTTTCTTTGAAACAATTCAAAAATAACTGAAATCGATAAACATTATGCTACTTTTTATAACTTTTTGATCCCAATATCATTTATTAAAGACTTTACTTGTACAATTTTAAAGCCATATTTTGATTATTTTAACACATTCAATTCTGAATATAGGAATACATTTTATTGATATTCCCTGTTCTCTCAATATTTTATATTGATGTTTAATTTTTCGTATGTAAAAAACTAGGAAAGCAATTTTGTTATGGAATTCAACACAAAATGTCTCTACAATTTAATTAGTTTATATTTACTATTATAATGAAATACATTACTACAAGCATAGAGAAATAAATTATAATGTAACTTAATCATATGTTCCTCGTAATGTTTATTGTTCAAAATTGTAATGTTCCTTGTTATTGAACCGCAGAAAAGATCTTGTTAAGTTTTCCCAAATTTTGTAAAAATTAATGAAAATATGAAATTATATTTATAACAATAGTTTAATAAATTTCTTGTAACTCAGTATGTATCTCTGTGTAGTTAGCTTGCAATAATCAACATTTCTATTCAAATGAACAACAAAGTTACTGAATTATCGGAAGTCATCATTAATTTTTATCCATATATTTCTGCGCATTTGTAATAAATGCATAAAAAATATGTAAAAAAATATTTAAAAGATTTTCCAGCTGATGTTTTTAGTGAATATCACAAATGACCAGCTACTAAATTGACTAAGTTAAGGACTAATAACCAACACGAAATAACTAGACTATTAAAAACGTAGAACCAGCTGACATGTTACTGGTTAAATCATGGCTACTGCAAAAAAAACTATCATCATTGATTTCAAAATGCTATTTAAGATTTAGTTCGCACTTAAGGAGTTTATATAAGTACATTTTCAAAATGTTATTAATTACGTTATATTTTAAAGTGTAGTTTACTTAAAATAATGGATCATCAATTAGTTGCAGACATAAAATAATTGCGTTTTATCAGAATATTTGTAAATCATTTTCAAAATATTATTAATTACTTTATTTTTTTTAAAGTGCAGCTTGCTTAATTTTATGGGTCATCACTTAACTGCATATGTAAAATAAGTATGTTTTATAAGAATGTTCGAAAATCCCTTTTAGAAAATTAAAGTGAAAAATTTTGTAAAAGTTTCAAAATAAAATAGAGTGAAAATTATTAAGCTTATATTAATAAATGTACAATAAAAAATCTAATTTATAATAGGTTCTTATGCTCTAAAATGTTATTTTTAATTATATTCAAATTTTTCGTGATTTTTCTTTTTATGAAGATATTTTTTAATTAATGCTAAAATGAAGCATTTCGTTCTGTAATTAAAAAAGCAAAGTCAAGAGCTCACGTGAGCTGCAAATTATTCATATTCTTATTTCAACCATTTCTTGATTCTGTAAATACTCTCAAATGTCTATAAAAGAAATTAAAAACTATGATAATAAAAATAAGTAAGTAAGAATTAAGAATATTCCATTTTTGCCAATGCTTAGAAGCTAAAATTTCTTCATCTTTCAGCTGTATAAGTTACGAAATTGAGATGGCATCTTTTGTAATGAATCTCATATCTATTATATCTCTGTGTATATCCTGTCCATCGCTCCGATAGTGGATGGGACCTCATAATGTAGAAAAAGAGCCCTCGATACGTGTCATTTCTAAAAGTATCATTTCACCAAGATGACATTGCTACCAGGACTTACTTTACGCGTTCCAAAAGGTTCCTTGAATTATACAAGGGTAGAACCTATTACCGTCTTTTAAATTTCTTTGATAACGTGAAATTTTTCAACCAGGTCATCACGATCCCGATTAAGAAATATAAAATATATATATTCCATATGATGTTAAAATTGTGTATATATAAAAACTTTGTGAAAAATATTGAGAATTCTATTTTTAAAACAGTTATACATAATTTTATAAAAAAAAATATGCAAATGATGTTTATAAATAAAGTCCTAATGCTTTTCCAATTTATTTTAAGTAGATGAAAATACTTTAACAGACGAATAAAATGGTTCTGAATATTTTGCTTATTTTTCAATTTTAACTTAATTTATTTTCTTTTTTGAAAACATTCAAGAACTAAATTGCTGATGTTTTGAGAAAACATTGAGAGAGATAACTAACAAAGTTAAACAGATTTATTACATCAAATCATTTTGACCCGTATATTTGATGCTTTATTTAAATCTTATAATGTATGTATATATATATATATATATATATATATATATATATATATATATATATATATATATATATATATATATATATATATATATATATATATATATATGTGTATATATATATATATATATATATATATATATATATATATATATATATACATACAGGGTGTCCAGAAAAGGACTCCCTCATTTCAAAATTAAATATCTCGAAAACAAAGATAGATAGAGGAATGCAGTGAAAGGTATGTTTATTGTGAAAGCTGTAAGAATTTTATACAGTAATTTGAAATTATAGTTACAAAAGCTGCTAACAGATGGCGCTGTATGATGTACAGCTCAAATCAGCATACATAAATGAAATAATCGTATGAAAACATTCTTTCCAAAAAATCACATCACAATGTTTTCAATGCTAACCTCCTTTCACGCTTGAATAGTGATACTGATCGCTCTGGGCTTCGACTATTTATACTAATCATTACGTATAACGATTACAGCGCCATCTATTTGCAACTTCTGTAACTATTATTTCAAACTGATGTATTAAATTCTTACAGTTTTTACTATAAACATACCGTTTACTGCATTCTTCTATCGATCTTCGTTTTCGAGATATTTAATTTTGAAATCAGGGAGTCCTTTTCTGGACACCCTTTATATATATATATATATATATATATATATATATATATATATATATATATATATATATATATATATATATATATATATATATATATATAACGATTATATGAGATGTCCTTAATTTTATCTTCGATTTTTCCAAAATAAATTAAAAACTGAAACTCATAAAATTCCACTCGTAGACTATCTGTTTATTCAGAAACATAGGCTTGTATAGTAAATAATTGAAAGTTTTACTAAACTTTAGTAATATTTTCAATATAAAATTTATTGGTATGTCTTGAAAGTATTCTAGTTATAAGAATATGAATCAAATCAATAAGCTTTTATTGATGATTCGAACTGAAAAAAAATTTCAAATTTATTTTTAATATTTTTCTTGGTTCATTGTGGATACATGGATTCAAGAATTTTATGTAAAATATGTGTGTGTGTATTTTCATAAAAGCATACTAACGTCATGAAAATTGAAAAATGTTACAATTTTTTCAATCTAATCACATAGAAATAACCTTACATAAATCATTGGAATGAAAAATTTTAAGCCAACATTTGTTTACTTCAAACAATTTTGAATACTTTTAAATTTAAATTTATCAAATTTTTGAAACATTCATTTGATTTGAAGCAATATGCTTATTTTGTGAAATAAAATTCAATACAGCAATACTTAAAAAGTTTTATTTTAAACTTATTGATTAAAAATTATATACTTAATGGAAATTATCTAGTTGTTTAGTTTATAAATAATTAACATACATTAAAAATTTTAAAGTAAAACAGTTTTCTGATATATAATTGTTATTTATGACACTTGGACAAGTTAAGTTCTCTAGCCGACGGCTATGCGAAATTAAGTCAGAACGATATGTCTTTAGATTTATTAGAACACCGCAAAGGTGAAAGCACCTATTTGCTCTAAGACTCCTTCGATAGATGGCACCACGAGATAATCCATTCTCTCTTTCTCCTGACCATTACACCCATGATAACTGCTAAATGATTGACCGCAGGAATTTTGATTCAACAAGCATGTATAACGCGTGAATTTGTTGGATATTTGACGACACTGGGAATTGAACCCAGTCCTTTCGGATGGAAGGCCGATGCCCTAACCAATAGGCTATCAGGGTCAATGATATATAATTAGACAACAATAAAATTAATTTAAAATTAGATTTCTAAAAAATAACTTTAAACATATCTTATCATTTTTAATTTTCTCTTTATTATATTTTTCTAAGCTGAAATAATTCATAAAATTGGGGTATTCTAAGTTTTAAATTAATAACTCGGAATTAGTGAAATACTTTAAAAGAGATAACTATCAGTACTTCTAAATTATGAAAGTTTCCAAGTCTAACGCACAAATGATATTGTGAATGCAGATTTATTTTTCTAAAAAAAGAACACTTCACAAACATTCGAAGTAAAATCTATCATTACTACTTTTATCGTTTATAAAAATTTATTTTCTCGCAGACGAAACTTTCAAAAACATTCGTTCTCTTTTCGCTTCTGAGTCTTTAATTACTGTTACTAATTACTTGCAGAAGGTAACTACTTGCCAAGACGCAGATTTATCTTTGTGAAGACAAGAAACATTCATGACAAAAGTTATGATGTATTTACTTTCAAATCAACGCGTTTTCCCTCCACATGTATTTGCATAAGGAAGAGCCACACACACAAATGCATTGAATATAAAATAATCTTTAAGCTTGTTTTTCAAATCAGCAAAATAATATGTCATAACTGTTTTGAAATTTTTACTTTCTATTTCCTGCTGAATAATGATTTCAAATTATTTTATATTTTATTCATAACAGTAAAATTTTTAATTTTCCATATAACATATCATTGTTTTATCAGTTTTCTTCTTCTTTCTTATCTCCTGGTCTGAATCAGACCAGGTCCATGACATCCTTCTCCTTCAAAGAATCGAGGACAGCTCCAGGGCTGTATAAAAGTTCACACTTTGAAAAGCCAATGAAGTTCAGTAGGTGTTCGAGACTGGCTTCGTTAGTATTGCACGAAGTGCAGGTGGGAAAGACTTGTTTGCCCTGGGAGAACAGTAGATTCCGAAGATGGCCGGATCTGAGTCTAGACAAGGCAGTCTGATCACGTCTTTCACCGTCGAAACTCAAAGATCCCCCAGAATCAGACCCACAGTACCAAGTCATGAACATGAAAGGGGGAAAGCGTCTGATGGTAGCAGCTACCCTGAGCACCTAAGAAAGGCAGAAGTCCGACTTTGCTCGTTCACCTGTCTAACATCAGCTGGATAAAGTGGAATGGCCTTCACGTCTTGGGTGGCCCTACCAGGAGTATACACTCCCGACGTACTTCGCCCATTCCATCCAGGGTCACCCCCTCGCTACAGTGAGGCTGTTAGACAGGACTTTGAGGGGGTTATCAGTTTTAAAAACTCTTACTTAAATCTCTGTTGTTGTTTTGTACCAACTAAGCTGGCATTAAGGGGGGCGCTGCTCCACTTTTCCAACTGAATCATATTTTGGTTTGGAGTCCGATTTCTTCGTATACACATGCCATAGGAACCCGTTTATAGGGTAGGAAACGATTCGCAAATCATTCCTACAAGGAAAGGACGAAGATAGTATAGATAGAGAACGTACATCCATGACAGAACCGGGATTCGAACCCAGGAGCTCCCTATCCGCAGTCAGGCATTCTGATCACTAGACAGAGTGGGTGGCTACTTAAATCTCTAGTTGCCACAAAACAATCCACGCTCTATCCTGCCTGGGTAAACAGAATTTCGATTTAAATATTTACAATAACTTAATATTTATAGTAGCCCTTACTTGTTAATGCTGTTTTGAATTTAACTAAATTGATCATTTTTGCAAAAACTGATAAAGAAAAATTTTTACACAAACTATTGAATTGTTTATATTTCTTACATGGTTAAAAAATAAATACATTTGAAAAATAAAAAAACATTTCTCAGTTATAATGTTATTATAAATAGATTATGATTTTATGCTTCCATCTCCATTTCAAAGACGCAATATTGAAAAAAAGGTAATTACTTGTAGCCTATTTTGTACTTTTAACCTTGGTAACCTCTTCAGTGTCGAAATTATGGAGATTACATGAATCATAAAATTTCCATAACTGTTCATTTTTGATAGAGAAATCGTAAAATGATTCTATTATGCATAATTATCAAGACTTGATTCTTAACATGTAACGTTGTTTAAATATATCGGGCATTAAAAAAAACCAAAAACTACATGCGTATTGGGTTAGATGACATAAATCTATTTTAAAAATCCGATTTGTGTGTGTGTATACTAAATCAAAAAAGCAACTTGCGTGATACTTCTTTTATCATTTTCGGTATTTCAGTATGGTTACATGTATATAGCCCTGGTTATTTATGAATCTGCAAATGATTAATTAATGTATCTCATTATTTCACTTTAGAAAATATTTTTTGACTTATTGAAGTTACAATTATCCTACTGAAAAACTGCATTTAAATTTTGTTAAGCATGCAAAACATAATTAATGCTGTTTACATCCATTGTTTGGATTTTAGACAGCTCTCGACTTGCTCATGAAATATTCATGAGCACATGTAAATTATCTACTTGAAAAATTAGGTTTCCCGTCTTTTTATCTTAAGGGCTGCTCAAATTTGTCTTTTGAGAGAAAAACGGCTTTTTATCGCAAGACACATTCTGAGAGACACGAAAGCTATTTATTTTTAGAAGCGAAGAAAATTTTGGATGTGGAAACATGTTAATGCATAATATCTAAATTTGTTATCCTATAATTTAATAGAAAGTATTCTTTTAATAATAATTCGTTTTGGTATATGGATGAAAATGGGGTGAATATCAATTATATTTAATAAGTACTATGAATAAAAAATGAAAAATATAGTAGAATCACGCTCATTTTTATGTGACAATTTTGAAATTGAAAAACTTCAGTTTATCAATCAAAACTAGTTGATTGACTACGCACTTACTGCTTGATATGAGTAGATTTACATAAGCAGTTCGAGTTATCACACAAATAATATATTTATTAATATATATTTAGAGTTAATCAAGGATAATAGAGGTAATTTAGCTGTTGATAAAATAATTGATTAAAAATCAAAATATGGTTAAAGCATTTTAAGCTGCAGATATATTTAAAAAAGTGGTGTATTTGCTGAAACAATTGTGTAATGAATTCCCTTATATATGGGGAACAATGCGTATCAGGTAATGTCGCCAATCGCAAAATCACTTTCAAAAATAAGCGATAATTTTCAACTGAGATTTGAAAATGTTCGAAATACTGATGTTAATTAATGTATTATCGAATTTTTTTCTATAAAAAGGATCAAATTGTTATTTTACGAAATACTTTTCACTAAATTATGTGTTAAACTTGAAAGATGCCTTTTAAAAATTTAATTTTGAGAAGTTTTTGGACCAATATACATAAAAAAATAAAGATGAGCAAAATTAGTATGATGACATAAGTTCATATAGAGCAGTCCAACTTGTCTAGTGGTCAGCGTGCCTGACTGCGGATAGGGAGGTCCTGGATTCGAATCCCGGTTTGGACATGGATGTACTTTCTCTCTCTATCTATCCTGTCTTTGTCCTTTCCTTGTATGTATGGGTTGTGAATGGTTGCCTACCCTATAAACGGGTACCTATGGCATGTGTGTACTGAGGAAGTCGGACTCCACACCAAAATATGGTTAAGTTGGAAAAGTGGAGCAGCGCACCCCATATTAGCAGCTTATCTGGCACACGACAACAACAGTTCATATAGTATTGAATTTTGTTCTGATGTTTCATTAAAAATAAAGCATTAAGAAATGGAAATTAATGAGATCATCTTTTTCACCAAATTTTTTATTAATGTTCCTAAAAACCATCTTTCCAATTATTTTAATAATGTTGCTAAAAACCATCTTTCTAATTATTTTAATAATGTTCCTAAAAAAACATCTTTTCAATTATTTTGTTAATGTTCCTAAAAAACCATCAAACTATCTCTTTTCAATTATTTTAATAATGTTCCTAAAAACGATCTTGTCGAACAAAGTTATCGAAATTTTCAATAGAATAAGTCATATTAATTACAATTTTTCTTTTTTAATTTCAGCTTTTAAAATTAATTGTTAATTCAATTTGCTTCTTATTGACTATAAATTTTCATCAGCAAATATCAGGTATTATGAAATAATACTTAACATTTTTTGTACCTTGTAGCCTTTAACATTATTGAGTATAATAAGTGTAATTCTAATAATTTAAAACAGAATTCTATCAATGTTATTTTCATGAATATCTATATTAATTACTGACGTCTTGCATGAATTTCACTCAAAATTTAATTTATTACATTGCCAACGGAGAAAAATTTTATGAATATTTAATATATTTTTTTATTTTATTTCATCAGAAATATTTCATTTGATTAATCACAAATAATATTTAAAAGCCTTTATAAAAAGAAAAAATAAGCTTTACAAACACACAACTATCTTTATTAATTTCTTATAATTTCTTACAATGTAATTTTATTTGGTAAAACTCAATAAAAATGTATTTAAATTTAGCATTATCTATTTGCATAGAAAAATTATCATTTTAAACATCAACATCAATTTCTGTCAGGTAAATCGCCCATATTTGACATACCGAAATTTATGAATATACAATTAAAATCTAAATTATACGTTTCTGAACGCACTTTTCACTTAATTTGCAGTATAGTATTATAATTTCAGTTTATTTACTGAAACAATCAACAATAGTATTAGATCTTATCGGTAGTAAGTTAAACTGTATAAATTTTTTACATTTTGCGGGTCACAATCTGCAACCGCATTCAGTTTAAAATTTCTATGCACTATATTAATACCATCCACAATGCAATGATTTCTATGCACTATTAATACTATCCAAAATGTTTTAATTTCTATGCACTAACAATACTATCCAAAAATGTTATAATTTCTATGCACTATTAATACTATCCAAAATACAATAATTTCTATGCACTATTAATACTATCCAAAATGCTATTATTTCTAAGCACTATTAATACTATCCAAAATGCTATAATTTCTATGCACTATTAATACTATCCAAAATGTTATAATTTCTATGCACTATTAATACTATCCAAAATGTTATAATTTCTATGCACTAACAATACTATCCAAAAATGTTATAATTTCTATGCACTATTAATACTATCCAAAATACAATAATTTCTATGCACTATTAATACTATCCAAAACGCTATTATTTCTAAGCACTATTAATACTATCCAAAATACAATAATTTCTATGCACTATTAATATTATCCAAAATGTTATAATTTCTATACACTATTAATACTATCCAAAATGCAATATAATTTCTATGCATTATTAATACCATACAAAATACTATAATTTATATGCACTATTAATACTATCCAAAAAGAATATTAAGAAAATATTTAAATGAAATTTAAATAACTTCTTAATATTTTTGTCCTTCATAATTGTCCATAATTAAAGAAATGAGTCATTTCTTTTTTAAAAACAATTACTTAGATATTTTTTTAACTTCGTAAAATTTCTGACTCAATGCTCTTTCAATTAACTAATGCATAATTTTTCTATCCTTTTTGGATCCTTCCCTTAATTTTCCTAATCTTATCCGAATAAAATTTCATTTTTTTACATTTTAGACAGTATCTCTGTATATTGCTTATCTCTATATTATTATAGATTATTTACTTAAAGAATCAACAATTGTAAAGTTTTTTGTACAAACTTTAAAATAAATAAGATTATAAATCACAAAAAAAAATTTAGTCGAAAGTAATTTAGACATTCCTTTCAATATATTCATACGTTCCTCACTTTCTATACTTTACAATAAACACCTCATAAAATATTTCGCTTATATACGAATATGAACAGTCGTATTTTAAATAATTCTACAAAAATATTTCATGTTTCAGCGTTCAGTGTGTGCATACATCAAACGTTCGATAGTTAAAGGCTTACTTAAATTGGCTATATAAGCACCGATATTTAATAATTAAAAACATCACATTAATCATTTTGAACCACAAATCACTTTGAAGGATGTGCTTTTAGTTTTTAATTAACTGTGAGGCATTATTTCAATATTTAAAGCAAATATTATTTACCGTATTAGATTCTTCATAGTAATTAATGGTCAGATTCGTAAACTATTCAAAAAGTAAATTCAACACTTAATTAAAAAATAAATCTAATAAAACTTCAATTACATTAGATGTGTTTTGAACATGTATGAGAAAATTTATGTTTAGTGAGCTTATTGCCGAACTTTTTTCTTTTACGCTGAATTTTTATGCAGGAAACTTAATAATTTACGTATTATATCAAGTGATTCATAATTTTATTCAATGACATTTGTGATTTTCGTACACTGTAATCTGTTTTTCAGCTTTTAAGATAGATTTTGTCTTCTTTAAAATAAATTTTTCTTCTAATATCCATAAATAAAAAAGATTTTTCATTTGAAAATTTCTCCACCATGAATTGAATTATAAATTTTGCAAATAATGTTTGCTTTTGAACTATTGACTTATTAATGTGGGAAGAAAATAATACAATACTTTTGTTCTTAACAAGCTTAATCGTTGAGTATACTTTAAAAAAATCACTGATATAAAATTTCTTTTTTATGGTAAAAAATGTTTAAAGCCTTCTTGTTGATATAAAGTCTTTCCTTTCCTATAATCCAATTGAGTCGAAGTACCACATTCAAACACATCCAGTTAGAATCCAAATCCAATCCCTATGTTTGAATTCCTTTTTCATTTTTATTCAACTTCTCCAGCGTGTAAAGCTAATATACCATATGAAATATAAACTTGGCATCAGCGAAAAAACAATTCATATTTATTAATACCCAAAAAATTTTTTTTATTTTTATTGAAATATCAGCTGAAACGAACATTAAAGATGCATATTTAAACTTATTTGTGAATACCAAATTCTTTATTGAATAGCATTTTTATTACGTTTGATGGCCTTACTTAGAAATTCAAAATATTTTAAAATCAGATTAATGTGTCTTGTTGCATCGAATATAAATAAGTATGTTAGATATTATTTTAAACACAAATTAGTAAATATGTGATATTGAGATATATCACATAGGTATTACAAATGTAAGATTTTTCTTCAGTTAGAGAAGTTTCATTTTCATAATTTTATGATTATTAATGGATAAATAAAATGTAAATTCAATAAATGTACTGTAAATTCAATAATAAATATAAATTATCGTGAGAATTTTAAACATTAATTGAAAAGAAGCGTTTTTTACTCTTCTTTTCCAAAAGACAATGTAATCATGCAATGTATTTTTAGTCGATAAAATAAAAATGGATTGAAATAACTGTCAATTATCCCATTTCTACTCTCTGTTTAAGCCTATATAGTTAATTAGTTACTTTATTTTTTCCTAGCCTTGATTCGTCTCCAGGAGCTCCTGAAGGATCCCGTGATCAAGACGAAGCGTGTCGTCGTCCGGCAGTTCGAGGAGAATAATGACTACAGAAAAACGTTGAAAGAACTGGGGAAGAAAGGCATCAAGAACTTTGTGGTGGACGTTGACGTGCAGAACGTTCACACCCTTCTTAGACATGTAAGCCATCCTTTTTTCATGTTAAGGAGTCATTTCTATGAGGTATAATTTACTAAAATAGAAACATTAATTCTTTCCTTGTTGTTATCTAATAATAATGCATATTTTACTTGCACCGAAAGTTAGGAATTTTTATAAGACCATTATTAGTTTTTTTTGGAAATAATTATCATCTGACGCAGGGAGACCACAAACTTTTAGTGTCCTAGTATTCAGTTCCCGACTTCTTTTTGGTGGAAATAGCTGTTTGTAGTGATTTGAATCTCCTATAAATTATAAGCAGCTTTAAACTATAAGTGCGCCGCAAAAATTGTCTAGTGGTCAGCGTGTCTGACAGCGGATAGGGAGGTCCTGGGTTCGAATCTCGGTTCAGGCAAAAATGTACTTTCTCTCTCTCTCTCTCTATCTATCCTGTCTTAGTCCTTTCCTTGTATAAATGTGTTGTGAATGGTTGTCTACCCTATTAACGGGTACCTATGGCATGACCGAGGAAGTCAGACTCCACACCTAAAAATGGTTCAGTTGGAACATAGTGGTTATGGCATCAGCCTTCCGTCCAGAAGGGCACGGTTCGATTCCGAATGCCGCCAAAGACCCACCAAGTATATGCGATATATGTACTCGTTAAATCTGTGGAATCGAAAATCCTGTGGTCGGTCACTGAGCAGTTACCATGGGTGCAAAGGTCTGGAGAAAATTTCCACCCCTTCTGAGAAATTTCAAAATTGAGGGAATGGATCCTCTGGTCGTGCCATCTATCGGAGGATATGCAGAGCAATGTCGTGCTTTCACCTTCGTGGTGCTCTGATTAAACGAAATACGCATACTACTGACTTAAATTCGCATAGCCTAGGCATAGGGAGCTTGATTTGTCTAAGTGCCATTAATAACAACAACATAATACATCCATACTAAATAATTTTTAATGATATTAAAAAAGAAAGTTACACCAGAAGCGCAAACGTATGCTTCAACAAAATAAAGAATCAATCTTTTAATTCTGACTTAAAACTTAAAAATAATTTATCATAATTAAATAAAAATGTAATGCTGATATATATGAATTATGTATCACATCAGAATAGAATATTTCTGCTTCTATGAAAAATTCCTAATTTCGCATTTAATATGCATGCACCTTGCTTTTTACTTTATATATATCTATGTAAATTTTTGTGCATTTTTTTAAAGATTTTCGAGACATTTTATGAATAATATACGAATACAAATGAGAATGGAATGCCAAGATTTTGTTCTAAAAAGAATAAAATTTTGTTGTCTTTTCCGTTTAGAATTAAAGTTTATTTTTTAGCCCTACGTCATAAATATAAAAATGTTCACGAAAGTCTTTTTTATTCATTTTATTCTTGAATTTTTCAATTTTTACAAAACAAAGGTATTTTGGTGTGGCCTTATCTTTGCTCATAACTATGAAAAGTTCTTTCAAACCTTTTTTTGGCGCAGACATAAATTTAATAGTATACATTCTCTTATCACTCTTTTTTCTTCCTTTCTTTGTTCAAAAATTATTCCCATAACATTTGTTGCTCTGAAAACTTGGAAACATATATTAAAAGTATCCTTTGTTTTTGTACAAAATGAAAACGCCGTTGCTCAAATTTATAATTTTTTTGTGTTAAAGTTATTTTTCTTCATAAAATATTTTTCGCCCTTAAAATTTTTTTTTATAATTTATCGAATAGGAAAAAATATATTTTGTTTTTATAACAGCCATTTGCATCTTATATAGAAATGTGCTTCGTTAAAAAAATCAAAAATAATTATTTTTTTATAAATTGTAATATACCCAAACTTTTTCATTGTTGCGTTTTAAAAATATTATATACACATGCATCCAATTTCTAATAATAATCATTCACGGAAAACAACTTTACAGTTGCTTTTTGAATTTGGAACATACTCTTTGATCGAAATTTAAATGTATAATTTACACGTTTTTGTAAAATTCAACTGATCTTGGTTGGCTTATGAAGTGAATATGCATAAAATATTATTATTCAGTGTGCGAAAAGATAATTTCATGTTGCAATAACACAAAAACTATTAAAGATATCTATTTGTATATTTTTGAATAAAAAAATTACATATTTAAAGTTTTATTTATAATTTTCAACATCATATTGGGAAAGTGATGATTTTCCAAAGCTTGTGGAAGGTCAGTATATACACGTGACTTTAAATAACCCCACAAAAAGAAATTACATAGGACCAAATCAGGAGAACGCGCTATCCACTCCGAATCGTTTCTTATTGAAATGAAGCACCCAAAGAAATGGGCCTTTACTTTAAAATCTTTCCATATAAATGTTAGGATTTGTAATTTTATTCATGAACAATACTTGACTATAGATAAAACAATTAATTAGTTACATTACCAGTGAAATGCGACTAACAAATGATAATTTTGTTAAATAAATTATGTACTGATAAAAAATGTAATAAATTTTTGAATATATATATATATATATATATATATATATATATATATATATATATATATATATATATATATATATATAATAGATACATAAATATAGATATATATTCAAAGTTTTCTATGTCATGACTAGAAAAATAACTGATTCACTTTGACTCAACTGAATTCAAATAGAAAGGCTTATGTGAATAAAAATGAGTAGGTTTTACATTTTTATTATAAGGGTTTTGAAGATCAAAGAGCGTGATATCCCAGCCGTCTTTATAGGAGATCAGTCATGTTCATTAAAGACGGATTTGTCATGTTAAATACGTCATAGTCGCAATGTCCTCCAAATGAAATGATAACTCTGCGATTGGCAGGTCAAGTATTGGTTGGTCTTCTGGCTGTTCCTGCTTCTAAATTATGAAGACTCCAACTCAGCTGTTTCCGCCCAACTGGTAGAGTCTAACTCTGAGCTAGGTACAGAAATTGCTGGTGCAGCGAATTCATATTGTCAAATATATGTCAATTTCTTTGTTTAATATTGTTCAGAATTAAAAAAGATAATTTTGAATTGCACTTCATAGTGTATTTTGACGATAATCAATAGCTCAGAATATAGCATTAGAAAGCAACACAAATATGCAAGCACCAAAAGCGTTAGTTTTTGATAAAATACTGCGCATTGATTCAAAACACTAATCTATTAAAAATAAATTGAAATTTGGGAAGTTTATTTGGTATTTGAATATTAATGTTCCACTAGCGACACAGAAAATTTTAACTGTTCTTTTAGTCTATTATATCTTTTCTTTGTTTGTTTATGCCTACTAAGAACATTCTATCAGCTTAATAATGCACATCAAAGACATATGAATTGATGTCTTTAATATGACATAAAGAAAGTGAACGAAATTATTACTGAGAATTTTACTTAGTAGAGGATAAAATATTGTGCACCCTGTATTGATGCAAGATACGGCTATAATGATTGTGTAAACGCAATTTGATTTTTACAAGGTATTATTTTACTAGTAGAATAGTTCTTTTTCGTTGATGATCTCCTAAATTTTGTCAAGTTGCCACACGCTACAACAATTTCTGGGTTATTTTTCATTCTAAAATCAAACCCTTTGTCAGCTGCCTAATGAAGGATGTTGATTTTCTGGAAATGCAAATAAAGTATAGCTCTTTGCGCGAATAATAATATTCCAACCCTGCAGTGGAACTTTCTAAAAATGAAATAAGCCACCCATTTTGTATAGAATTTACAAATGAACACACTAAATACCAAAATTCAGCTATCAAAACCATAAGCACAATCCTTAAAGTATCATTGTATTATAAAATTTGTATATTCTGTTTTGGATTCACTGCTTGTTCGTCTCTTAGAGGCGTATATATTTTATATTTATGATATCATAACATGCATTTATGATACCAAAAGGACCAACATCCATACCTCCTGAGCAGAATTTTCATGTAATGTAATTCCCTGTATTCATCCTGTCTTTTAACACGTATAATGGCAAACTTTCCTCACTGCATATGTGATCTGCCCTTTTTATCACCATCTTGGTCTCTTCTCTCACTGGATTTCATTCCATACGATTGTTAGCTTTAAGGATTAATAAAAAATCAAGTTTATATCTTAAACAAACATTAAGGGTGACCTTGCTAATATAATGATAACTAACATAATTTGAGAATAATGAGTGCTTACTGCGTTCCATTGTGACAAAAGATTATTTTGATGAGGGAAAAAAATACGGCATACGTACTGCTTGCAAAACGGGAGCCTCATTTATTGGTGATTTCTTATAATGCTTTTGATAAATTTATAAGTCCATAGACCTATGTGTTTTATAGATCAAGTTTGATCTCATTATAATACAAAACTTAGCGCTGACACCATAATTGGAAAATTCTGAGTTTAAAAAAAACTCTGCTAGGTTCCCTGGTGATTAGAAATGTAAACTTTTGACTCACAAAGAATTATAAGCAATTATTTTTTATCTCATATATCTGTTAAATATTTCAGCTATCGATATTTCATGTTTCATTGATGTATTGTGTGTGTGTGTGTATATATATATATATATATATATATATATATATATATATATATATATATATATATATATATATATATATATATATATATATATATATACGATACTTTGTATTGTATCGATGGTTTGTATATAACAAAAATTAATGTATAAAATATGGTTCGCATTTTGAATTAGAATAGAATACTCGTTGTGAAATTTAACCAAGTAAACTCTTTTTTCATTTTTATATCACTAATCATACTTAAGTATATTTTGCTTTTCTTGACATTAATAAAGCACACTTAGCTCAAATTATGATTTGGCTTGCGTTCTTTGAAATATTTTTCAAGGAAAAATTTTGATGCCACAGAAAGTACAAAAAAAGGTTTTTCAAAATTTGAGACTAAATATGACATATTGTCCATGGAATTACTTAATACACATTTATAGTTGTTTTCGTAAATGCAAGTATTTTATCCAGTTGTTATATTGTGTTCGGTTCAAAAGATATATGGCACTTAGAGGTTTATTGAAGTGTTTAGCGTAAATATTTTTTAATTTTCCCATGAATTAAGATAAAAACAAATATCTACTTCCCGTAAACAGTTATGATTATAAATATGGAGTTCATCATTATGTGGAATTATTGAAAATATTTGACAACCGAGAGAATTGCTGTAAAATTAATGCATTTTAATTCTAAATTGAAAGATTTTATTCAAGCACAAAATATGCAGCTAGAATTAAACATTTTAGTAAATTGTGACCTTAGTTAATCTCCGCAATGACTTATCACAGGAATCTAAGATATAGCAATTTACTCAGCCATTCATTTTTAACATACTTGCTCGCGATATATTTCCTAAATTATTATCCAAATTAAATTTTTATTGTCAGTTCTCATATGGACTTATTTTTCATATCGTATTGGTTAGTGGAAAATCTTAAAAAAAATATCTGAGAAGTTCATCATGCTTCCACTTTGAAATTAATATCTGACGACGTTTTATGGCAGGTTATGCACGTGATTCATTTTTCTCAAGATTCATTCATATTTGGTTACAAAGCAAGTCTTAACTTATCCATGATAAAATTTCAGCCAATCAGTTACAAACACGTTTTAATTTACATGTTGGCCGTATTATAATCATGTTTTTCTGAATTAAAAATATATAGAAATTCAAACTTTTGATACACAGTATTCTCCCCTATATTCACCCAGAGTTCGTGACTACCTACTAGGAGGAAGTTGTGGGTTGGGAATCTTTGCACTTTAAAGGAGTCCACCAGTATTCTCCCCTGTATTCCCCCAGAGTTCGTGACTACCTACTAGGAGGAAGTTGTGGGTTGGGAATCTTTGCAATTTAAAGGAATCCACCAGTGTCCACCAGTATTCTCCCCTGTATTCGCCCAGAGTTTGTGACTACCTACTAGGAGGAAGTTGTGGGTTAGGAATCTTTGCAATTTAAAGGAGTCCACCATTGTCCACCAGTATTCTTCCCTGTATTCGCCTAGAGTTCGTGACTACCTACTATGAGGAAGTTGTGGGTTGGGAATCTTTGCAATTTAAAGGAGTCCACCAGTGTCCACCAGTATTCTCCCCTGTATTCGCCTAGAGTTCGTGACTACCTACTAGGAGGAAGTTGTGGGTTGGGAATCTTTGCAATTTAAAGGAGTCCACCAGTGTCCACCAGTATTCTCCCCTGTATTCGCCCAGAGTTCGTGACTACCTACTAGGAGGAAGTTGTGGGTTAGGAATCTTTGCAATTTAAAGGAAGAGACCCATTGGAAGATTCTCCAATGGTTGACATAATATTTCTAGGGTGTCATTTCAATTGAGGACATTACGACCACGACTTATTTAACGTGCTCCGGATAATTTTTTTGAACATGACGGATCTTCAGTTATATCGAGATATTAGTAAATTCATTACTATACCTCCACAGGTGATGTCAACAATTTCCTAATCAATTAAGCATAATACCAAGATGCAATCCAGTATTAAATACCGTTTTGCGTACCGTAATTGCAGATATAATTTAATTAATACATGAAATAAAAACAGATATCCAACATGTAGAATATTTTTGCAATTTTGGTGGCAACAACAGTAGTACATCGTTCCTTCCCTGGTTCATACCCTTTTGTACACTTAAAATAATCTACAGGTAGTTGTTTGACTATCTTAGATTAGGTATTCTGTTTACCATGGCATAAAGCATTATGAAAGGAAAACATAAAGCAATGTCTACAATCAATTATCCTTTTTTAGTACTTTTATAACAATCCAACAATCATAATCATCTGTTTACTTCCTGTGAGTCATAGAAATATATTTGTCTCGAAAATATGTAGTATTAATGTTCTAGATCGTGTGTGTGTGAGTGTGCCTGCCCTTCCATGCAACTTTTTTAACCTTGTTCAATGTTAGTAATTTATGACTTCTTCTTTTTTTTGCATTTTCCTTGATACCCGTTTAACTTTTTGGTAAAATATTAGTTTACAACATATTTCGATCTTCTATAAATGCGTATTAATCAGTAAACTATATGACTCTAATTGGTACTTTTACATCAGTATACAAATATTTACTAGTATTTTATGTATTTCAATCAATTTAAATATACATTTAATTTCACTTGTGCAATAAACTTGTCTAGCAGTGCATGTATATAATATATATGCATGGTTAGGCAATTTATTACATAATATAAGAATTTGGAGAAAATAAACCAAGAATAATTTAAAGTTATTCTAATAGTTCTTGCTTATAAAAATTTCCACAATTAAGTAAAAAATAATAAATAATTTCAATTATAAGTAAAAAATATTATTTTTCTTTTAACTAAAAAATTCATATTAATTTTTACTATACTGAAGTCTCTAGTAATTAAGCGCATTTTTCAATAGAACTGTGCAGAAAACTGCATTTAATCTTAGTTAGCTTAAAATATACATCCCAAAGTATTCATTTAATAAAATCAAGCATGCAAAATCATTGACTATTTGGAAAATTTTTAATTTATCGATACATTTTCAGTTATTTGAAAAAATATTTCCTTTAAAATCAGTTTCTGAATATCACGCATTAGAATTAACACTGCAAGATACTAAGGAAAGTAATTTCATTCCACAGCATTTGCTCTATCGACAATCAATATCTTGGCGGAAATTTTCCCTTATAACTCCGACACCTTTCCCATCTCAGATTCATTCCATGCGATATGATCAGTGCTTTTCCTTAGCTTCCAAATGAGAATTTCATGCTCAGTGGCACCTTCTGTGCCTCATTTCCATTGCATTCTTACTTTTCTTTGCCTTATTTCCACTCTAGGTTTGTAAAGGGAAACAAAGCTAAAAAAACAGGTTGCCAAATTTGATTATTTATCCTCCTTTTTTTCGTAATTTGCTTTCTTTTTTTTTTCTTTTTTGTTATCGTGATATAATATCACGAGCATTCCATTCTTTGATATATTTTTAAGAATTTCTGTATAAATATTAAAAATGCGAAAAAACAAAGGATTGAGTGAAATAAAATCGATAATTTTCCAAAAAAGTTCTCTTAAAGATTTAAAAAATAAAAAAAAAAACATTAAAAAAATTTATTTTTTCATTAGCTCGGAAAAGAACTTTACAAATATTTTGAAAAATATTATTTTAATATTTAAATGAATATATTTTATTCAAGCACTTAAATATTTATTTCAAAATTAAGTGTGTTTAGCTTTTTAAAGTCCTGTTTTTCACACAAAAGTTGATTTGAGCAGGTTTTGCAATTTAAAGGTGTTTCCGAGACACTGCCAACATGCACACGTATTATGGGAATTGAATCCATGGATTATTGAGCTAAAGACTAGAGGTAATCATTCAGCTACTAAAAAGAGATAATACTAATTATAAAGTTGTATAAAAGGTATCTTGTTACTTATAGCAGAATTATCCTTGTATTCTGCTTAGAGTACCAAATATATTTTAATTGATATGTGTGAATATTATCATATATAATAGTAATAGAAAATTTCTCTTTCAAAGATTTTTTAATGAATTTAAAATGATTTTCATAGATGAATTTTTAACTACAATTTTATACATTTCAAAAAATTAAGTAAAAATAATTACATTAATTACGTGAAATCTGTGAATTCATGGTAAGTTTAAAATATTTTTAATATTTGACATATATTATATGTATTAGCTCGTTATGGTTAATTTTTTTCTTTTTGGTTATCAAAATTTTTTGTATAAATTTAGCTATGTGAATTGCAGGCATTACTATTTTTCATTCTCTCTTTCATTAAATTTTTCTTCTAATTTTTCATTTTTATTTTCCTTTTCTAGTCAAAGAATATCGCAACTTACATAGTGGTTTATTAGATTTATTTGCGCATTATATTTTTTAGCAATTTTTAATCCAACAACTTTTTTTATTTTCATTTAGTATCTGAAAAGGATAATTAAATTAGTATGTAGGATGATAAATTGTATATTGCAATATCAATTCCTATTTATTATTCAGGGTAGTTCATAAATAACTTTTTAAATTAAAAGGAAATCATTTAGAAAAGAAATTTGAAAGAAGAATGAAATAAGTGCAATTTATTATTGAGAAGAGTTTAATATCTGATACAAAAATTTTCAAACTTAGTTACACAAGAAGCAAGTAATTATATTTGATGTGATTGAAATAACTGCTTACAGAGTGTTATAAGAATACTATTTCTTGCATGTTTTTGATAGACATACTAGAACGATAACATTATACAATACCATATAGTAGCAATATTTGTAACTCATTATAAAATTTTCAATTAGAATTTTTATTGTTTTCTAATGAATATTCTACTTCATTCTCAGAGAAATCCTCACTTCTGACATGTTTCCTTTCAAAATTAAGTAATTATTGGCAAACAAAATAAGAAAGCAAATATTACGAAAAGCAAGTAAGCTCTTATTAGTTAAAAATGAACTTATTTAGAATAGTTGAATAAAATTCCAAATTCTGTTTGAAAGATTTAATTACCAATTGAAATCTACGAAAACGATAATCATGCTATGTCAAATTAGAATATTAATAATTCTAGATGTGTGTGTGTGTGTGTGTGTGTGTGTGTGTGTGTGTGTGTGTGTGTGTGTGTGTGTGTGTGTGTGTGTGTGTGTGTGTGTGTGTGTGTGTGTGTGTGTGTGTGTGTGTGTGTGTGTGTGTGTGTGTGTGTGTGTGTGTGTGTGTGTGTGTGTGTGTGTGTGTGTGTGTGTGTGTGTGTGTGTGTGTGTGTGTGTGTGTGTGTGTGTGTGTGTGTGTGTGTGTGTGTGTGTGTGTGTGTGTGTGTGTGTGTGTGTGTGTGTGTGTGTGTGTGTGTGTGTGTGTGTGTGTGTGTGTGTGTGTGTGTGTGTGTGTGTGTGTGTGGTGTGTGTGTGTGTGTGTGTGTGTGTGTGTGTGTGTGTGTGTGTGTGTGTGTGTGTGTGTGTGTGTGTGTGTGTGTGTGTGTGTGTGTGTGTGTGTGTGTGTGTGTGTGTGTGTGTGTGTGTGTGTGTGTGTGTGTGTGTGTGTGTGTGTGTGTGTGTGTGTGTGTGTGTGTGTGTGTGTGTGTGTGTGTGTGTGTGTGTGTGTGTGTGTGTGTGTGTGTGTGTGTGTGTGTGTGTGTGTGTGTGTGTGTGTGTGTGTGTGTGTGTGTGTGTG